>ML739285.1:0-29872 GCA_009193565.1 Aspergillus coremiiformis
AGGGAGCCCGGAGGTAGCAGGTATGTACATACATACTGTTCCGTACATGAATCTGATGTTGGATGCCTATAAATGTACTGTACCACAAAAAAAGGGGATCAATCTTACTAGTAAATCCCTCCTTCAACAGGGCTGACCACGACGATCAAGACCAAGACATCCAAATGACGCAGGGTCCAGCTTAGCAAGTCGATTTATTGGGGGAAAGAAGAGCGAAAAAAAAAAAAAAAAAGAAAAGGAACCACCAAAAGGGTTAAATAGAATCATGTAATCAGTTCCATGGTTTGCGATTTCAATAGCTCGTATGCTATCGGGTGAGAATATTTTTTTTTTATTTAACTTTTGGGTTTGATAGAAGATTTTCTTTCCCTCAGTTGATTCTCTTCTTCCTCCCTGGTTTGATGGTATGTAGAAATTACAAGACGCATCAAAGCCGCCGATCCGATAGTGACTAACAGGGTCGTTAGATTGATTCGACGGGGATCAGGGTTTTTAGTCGCAACTGATGGCGCGACTTGATCTGGGGTAACTAGGTAATCAAATTGATAAACATACACGAAAAAAAGAGAAACGAAGAAAGAAAAGGAAAGAAAAGAAAAGAAAAGAAAAGAAATAACAAAATAGTGGCAAGGGAAGTCAAATCAGATTCAATATTCATGATTAGCAGAAGTGGAGACTGGGGAGCGACTGGTCGCAGTGGAGAACTCGAGATTCAACAGTCACTTGACTCTGGAATTTCAAAGACATAAAAATAGTCAATAGTTAGTAAAGAAAAGGTATGAAAAACTTGAAGAGCAGCAATTGCAGTGAACTGCACTGATGTTTTCCTTCTCCTTCTCTGGTGAGATCCGTGGGATTCCATATCATACACAGCAGGAGAGAAATCCAGAATCAACTTCTTCGATCTGTACTCCGAACAAGTAATCAATTTGGAAAGTAATATTTGAGTTCCTTTTGCCCCACGCCTTAGTTCAACATCTTCATCACCGGACAATCCCAAGACTACTACGATTCTTTCTTTCTTCCCTCCCACAAACGCTATTCATAGCATTTAACTTTGGGATACATTCTAATTCTAATCTGATAATCCATTTGTCCCCTTCACCGCACCACACCACGCAGCCGCCCACAAAGTGAACAACGTAGCAACTCAGCCGACCCAATGGCCTCATCGGATATCTCCTCCATCCCAACACCAGCCCATTGCACCGCCGACTTCTGCCTGATTCCGGTAATATCCGATCCTCTCTCAGTCCCTTCCAGAAGCCTTCCATCAATCCCGACGCCTTCTCGGCAGTACAACCAAGTGGTCCTGCATGTTGAATATGCGACGCAACGCTATACACACAAAAGACCGCCCCCACCTCATATTCATCATACCATCCAAACATTCCCCCCTCCCCCACCACATCCGAAGCTGCGGCTAATCAAAAGAAAACAATCAAACACAGATCGGCACTTCCTCCCCCTCCGTCTCCGCCCAAATCGCCGACGTCCAACGCTTAATCGAGAAATGTGGTCTGAAATACGTGATGCATAGCGCCGGAACAACCATCGGTATGGTTTCTTTCCCTGGGGAAGGGGGTGCGCCCGTTCTTTGTTGAGCTGGTATTGGCCTGATTGAGAAACTGACCGTGGGTGGCATGTCGGTTTTGCTAGAGGGTCCCTGGGACAGGGTTCATCAGGTCATTGGACAGGCGCATACACTGCTGCATCGACAGGGGATCGTTCGCATTCAAAGTGATGTGAGGGTCGGGTCGAGGTTTGTCTCATTGTTTTTTTCCTTCATTGGTTTGCGGTTGTTTGTTACACTCCTCGATATCTACTCCTTTTTTCCCCCTCTTTTTTAAAATGAGCTGTGCCCGGCGTGGCGGGAGTGGTGCTGGTGGTTTTTTGTTTGTTTGTTTCTGGTGGTGACACGGGCTGATGATTGGATTGATTCGCGGTGGGACAGGACCGATAAGGAGCAGTCGTTTGAGGACAAAGTGAATAAGGTACGAGAGTTACTGGGCAAGGAGTAATTGGGTACCATGGGTGGTAGGATAAGAAAGAGGGCCTTGTCATCGGGTATATTTCATCTCGAAGATTGGGGGTTGCTACGTCCATACATCCCATGGTGGTGTGCTGTGATTGGTATATATTGACATACAAAGAAGCTCATCTATATTCAGTCGTGGCCATCCAAAACGCCAAATCCCGTGCCCCCAGTGCACATGGGGATTTCAATAATCTCAAAACAGGAGGTTATTCTGTAAATATCACACCCTCAAAAGCCCCGCGCTGATTTGAATTTGTCCGTGAGAAAGTCGCAAATGAAAACACGATTGACATGCTCAAATGGGAAGAGTCAGGAAGAACGATGACCGACGGAGGTTGGAACACTTCCCCTTAGAGCGTGATACCACCCCCAAGCAGACTTCCCCAATCGCCTCCCGCCCAGACCCATTCGCCCATGCTGGGATTGGAGCCTAGTTGCGCCTTTTGGACCAGCGTGACCAGCCCCTTGAAGACGTTGGAGTAGGTGGAGCCACTGCTGGTCTGGGTAGCGGCGGTCAAGTCGGTACGGCCCACGGCATTGGTGACTCCGTTCAAGTTATCGACGGTCTTGATGGCGGGGCCCTTGTCGAAGAAATCGACCAGGATAAAAGTCGGTTGGCGGCCGTAGGCTTGCTTGCACTTGGCTGCTGCGTCGCCCAGGTTGCCAAGTCCGCCAGATGGCGCGTTGGTGGTCGATGCGTAGCTGGAGTTAGGATACTCTATGCTAAGAACCGTCTGGTAGAGGAAGTGGTTCATGAACGGCAAACGGTTCGAAGCGAGAGCGGAGGAGATGTCGTTCTTCAGGTTGGGTGGACGGTCGGGGTTGCAGGAGAAGTTCGACGCGGTTGTTACGTCGTACGGGTTCTCCCAAATGTAGGTGAACTCGTCCATGAGGTACGGGGCCACGGTATTCTGGGAGGCATCCAACGAGGCCACAAACGTCATTAACCTAGTTCCTTTGTTGATGAGTTCTTGCAAGGTCGGCCATGAGCTTGGTGCAGACGTCTGGGAGCTCGGGGTATATGCGTAATTGACGATGTTGGCCGCCTTGAATTGCGCATCTAGATCGGAGGCAGAAGCGCCATCAGAGTTGACCAGTAATAGCGTTACCACTAAGAATGGGGATTATTGTCAGTGCCAGTCCTCGCGATTTGGCTCACAAAGGAACAAAAGGGGAAGATAGATTACCATACCGTCATTCTTGTTGGAATCCAGCCAGGTCTTGATTTCAGATAACCATGCGCTCAATGTCCCGGCGTCCAATAACTGGCAACTGGAATGGCATAGGTGCCATTGGTTATTTTGTTTATGGATTTGGCCCGAGACCAATCGAACACCGGCGTCGAGCTGCACCGTCGTATTGAAGTACCTGGTTTATGGTTAGTAACGGTGGGCACAGTTGTCTGGGTTGTCCTTTGGTTGACTTACTGGTTGCCAGCCGTTGAATAGCCGGTCGAAGCATCTCGGACAAAGGGACTGTCATGGGCACCCAGATGAGTGATCTCGCCGTAGGATTTTGCGCATAGGTCTGGAGAGTTGTTGCATGCGGTCTGCCGTGGGAGAACCGTTGCGGCTGCGGCAAATGGAAGAAGAGTTAAGAAGCCAAACCATAGCATACTGAAGGTTGCTGTGATGATAACTATAAGAATGTGCCGTAAAAATGGGTAAAAGCGATAGAAAGATTTATGCAAAGACCTTGTTTCAGGGATAAGTCCCGATCAGTCTATGAATCTGATACAAAGATGAAGAGATTTGAGGGACCACGATCCAAAGGAACAAAGCCCACTCCTTCATTAGAATGGGGTTAATAATAAAATAATAATAATAGTGATACGACCACACCGCTAGTGGAGAACAAAAACAACTTATAAGACGCATGTCGTTGATCAGACTCTAATGGTGGACCATGAGGACGGTATTTTATTAGTAGGATGGAGTCTGACGGCCGCGTTGCCACTGCGACTATTCTTAGAAAGACCCGACAAGAGCACAGCGGGAAGTTTGGGTGACGCGCGCCATGCGTGGCTCAGCCAACCAAGTAACCCTATTTTGCCGTTGCCGTGGTCCCCGATTATTCAATACGGGCCCTGTGGTATGAGAAAGGACGAAACACGTATCCGTAGTAGTTAGTAGTAGGGATGGAGTACTCCGTATCATTATATCGTATATGCTAGATAGTTTCCCCTTCCCACTATTCTGTCGGAGTACTATACAGTTCTTTGGTGGGAGATAAACCTCTCTTCTGGAGGTAAGAGGATCTCATCTTCTTCATCCTTCTCCGCCTCGTCCGGTTGGGAGGGTTTACTAACCCAGTAGTATCACGGACTTCCCGGTCCCCGAACAGCGATGGCTTTCCCCATGCAAGATGGATATCTTCTAGCACTCGCACGACGTTATAAGGATTTTCTTGCCGCAACATGCGATTCATACGACGATTGACCAAACCACGCCGTCCGTAGAGCACCGCCAGGCGATGCCGACAAGCTCGGCGGATCCATGCCACCGAGAGATGTACTCCATTACTTTCCATTTCACGGAGAAGCACGAGACCGCGGACCCAGGGGATAAGGCTGTTATATGCGCTCTCCTGGGGGACTAGCCACTTACGCTCTCGAGAAACCCGCGTCCTGAAACCCCACGCGACGATAGCGCCTTGCATGTGTCGATTGAATATCTTCCGAAGTAAGGAGTCTCCATGCTGCCGGAGCGGGGCGTCCATGTCGCGTTGGAGTTTCTTTGGATACAAGATAACGGACCGGATAGCATTTGAGCTGGAGGAATGTTGGCGGGCAAGCCATAAACAGCAAGTCCGGAGTTCATCCCAGAGATTGAGCATCCCGAGGCGTTTCAGCACCTCGATCCAAAGCCCAGTAACTGCCAGGTCACCGTTGGAAGTACCGCGCCGTAAGGTGCGCGCAACAAACTCTACCTCTTTTGTAGCCGGGATATCGTCTCGTCTCGGTGGCTTTCCCGGTGCGCGCGGGATGAGAACATGTCGAGCGATAAAGTCAATGCTGTTCTGGGATAGGGTCTCGCCGCGTAGGGCCATATTATCAACAATTTGAGTCGCCATCTTCCAATCTCCTGCTGCCAGATGTTTCCGAAAATGAACGTTGGCTAGGTCATATTCATTTTCAAATATCTGACTAAGGATTGCTAGAGTCACATTGTACTGACGCCAGTCGCGAGCAATGTAGTACGATAACATCAAGGACTCTTGCAGCTGGACATCCTCTAGGGCGTCCGGGTGCTGGTCGCTGTGAAGCAAATCGGATAAAAGGATATCGCGGTTTTCCGTCGCCAGTTTGCGGAGGAGGCGCATAAATATGCTGTCGCCTACTGAAATCCCTGCCTTCTGAAGCTCCTGGAGCTTGTAAGCTATATCTTGACACCCATGCGCTCGGATAGCCATTTCGCGTAGTGACTGTGGCCCAATAGCCGTCACGCCAAACATTCGTAATCCGGAAAGAATCATATCGAAATTAAGAGCTTTCGTAGCGAAAAGTCTAGCACCGAAGTCATCCTTGAAAGGTTTATCTTCAAGCCAGCTTTTCCCACCTGGGTTCGGTCGAACCTCTGGATGCTCCACCGACAAATCCTCCGGGATGGGCTCAACTGCGCTGATCGTCTCCAGTTGGTTGGGGAATCGATTGCTCACATACTGGTGAAGCTTCTGGAAGAACCGCAGAGACCCGTACTCTTTTGTGTATTCTATTAGTGGCTGGATGTCCTCGTATCGTTGGGGGTGGTCGTCTCGCCCAATAAGAATTTTATGTATTCGGAAAACATAACTAATGCAGTCACTTTGAAGAATCGTGGATATGGCCTGGGCGTAGATTTGGTGGCCATGGGTAGCACGACAGATGTCCTCGAAGGCCCTTAATCCTACAGGAATCGTGTGGCGGGTTGGCTTCAACGGGATGACAGCTGTCGTGCAGAATTTGTCGGAGACATGGATAGCCGGCCTAAAGATCCGTAGGATATCGTTTGGGCAGGATAAGTGAGGATCTCGAAGCCGTTTATGCCATTCCACTGCTTGTTGAGTCAAGCCACGTTCGAGGAACCCTCCCACAATACTCTCGTAGAACCTGTTCCATCGCTTTCCTGTTTTAACCCATAACTCAAAAGCGTAGTCTGCCAACTCCCTCAAGATAATTTCCTGTTTCAAGCCCAATTCCACAAAGCTTTGCCAGAAGAAGTTTGCTCTGTCCCCGTAAACAGGAAGCTCTACTCCTTCCACTCGGGCCAATAAGCCCTCCCAGATATCTAATGTGCCTTTATCTCCGTAATGCCGTTGTCGGTAACGCAGTAATTCCTCCCATAGGGCGAAGTCGTGTTGATGGCTTGGGTCATCAACCAGACGAGTCCCTATGTCGTTTGTGTGTCCGATGTCCGACTCGAATTCCAGCTTTTCTGGCTGTAACAATAAGCTCGGCGATGCGTCAACAGCACCTGCACGAATAGATGCATCGATTGTATGTTCGCTGTTTCCCCTTGATTGTGTCTGTGGTGCTTGTATCTCGTATATACGAAAGCTAGGTGGTGGTCGTATCGACGGCGAACTAAGATCAGGACTAGCTGTTTGTTTCGATTCGGTCTGCCGTGGGATTCTGCCTTGTCGTGAGCCCTGCCTGTATCGTCGTAGGCATTCACATCGATAATTCAATTCCAACTGCTCAATTCCAACAGGCGCCGATATTAGAGAGTCAAGAACCGAGAGAGCTGATGGCCTCTTTAGAAATCGAAGGAGAGCCGGTCGCATGAGTAATGAAAAGAGAAGTGTGGAGGAAAAGTGGCCAATATCCTAATCATCCTCCTCGTCCACGCCTCATTTGTTTAAACTCATCCGGTTCAAGGAGTGAAAGGAGTGACTCTACTCGCCTTTGTAGCTCTTGAATACCGCGGCCACTTTTTTTACCAATGACGGACGGCTAACAAGCTATGCTATTCTAGGTTAGGCCTGTCCAAGAATCACATGATAAAAAATACCTTACTAAGCAACGCACGGAGCAACCCATATAGTCACGTGGTATCCAACTCCCAATCCGGATCCACACCTCACGACATCGAGTGATCGACTACTGCTCGCCTTTCGCCTGTCACTCTCTACTCAAACCCCTCAGTCTTTCGCAATCGCACTCTGTCACAATGTTCCGCACAGCCCCTCGTATGGCCGGGTATGTACCTTTCAATTGTTACCAACATTGTTTATCCGCGCACAGATCAACCTGTTCAGCCCCGTCCGCTTGTCGAATAATTCCCACCTGACGCTTAAATGAGTATGACCAAGACTAATATCTCGCCTTCTGCCCTTCTAGATTCGTGTTCCGTGAGAACCGTGTCCCTTACTACCAGCGTCTCTTCCAGCAGCACGACGGCAAGCGTCAGTGGTGGAAGGTCAGTTGATTCGCAGGCCAATCGTGTATTATATGTCGACAAGAGAGGCATCCTAACGATATCGGCTGCTGCATAGACCGAGCGTAGCAAGTACATCCTGTACCCATACCTCTTTTCTGTCTATGGCTTGGGCGCTGGTGAGTGCTGTCTGGGTATTGTCCATGCTTTGCGTCGATGCTAACTCCTATTTAGCCACTACCTACGCCATGATCCGCATGGTCTTTGTTAGTAACTCTTTTGCCTGTTAAACTATGCCTAGCTTTCCAGCTAGAACAACCTATGCACTTGGTGTTTGGTGTACTAACCTCTGTATATAGGGCCACAGGACCTGGTTCGGCAAGGACTAAATGGACCTGGACTGTCCTGGTTATATTTATCCTACCATAGAAACCAACGGCTCTGTTGAGATTGGCGATGTATCTCTATTTCTATGATGGGTTCAGAGGAAGATATTCGACGTTGTATATAAGATAAGCTAGTGCGTCAATGCGTGGATTCTTTCCTCAGCTCAATCCTTAAATCTATGATTGCAAGGTACTGTACTCATGGATAAACTAAAGTAATTGTTGGGTAACATTTATCTCTAATGGTCTTGGGGACCATCTGAAATGGTTCTGTTAGTTCCTTCATGAATCTGTACTAGCTGGTAGGGCAAGGCACCTTTCCAAGTTCTTTTGTCTTTAAACCATTATAAATGTTTATCAGCTGACTCTAAGTAGAAGTCCCATGTTGCTTAGTCAGCCATCTCGCGTATCCAATGAATGTTGCTTGGATCAGCCGTATCAATCGCGATCAATCGCGCTCAACTTATGTAGAACTTGACACTACTAGCCTCGCGTCATCATATACTATGACTTCTTGCACAGCCATGCTTTACATAGCACATGCCGGCTTTTTGAACTTACTCACTTGCCCCTTTTAGTGATCGTATAACATACTAGGTCAAATGTACACTGGTCACTAAGTGACTCCACACTATATGAATATTGGGCACTGGGGTATGATTGCTGAAAGATACCGATTTCATAATTGCTGCAAAAATGAACCCTACAACCATTGGACGGCCAGCAAAACGAGTGCGGCAGGCATGTGAACCATGCAGGTCTGTAGGACATCATAGTATAGTTAAACAACACAATTACTTAACTTTATATCAGGCGAAAGAAGGCAAAATGCCCGGGAGAACAGCCAGTTTGTTCACTTTGTGCACGCTTACAACAAAGATGTGCCTATTCTGAAGAAGGAAGAAGATCACTGATGAATGGGCTTGGGTCTGGAGAACCTGTCCCTGTGCCAAAGTCTCCAGAAATAAGGATATCACAAGCTTTGGTAAGAGCCAGTTTGGTTGAGTTTTCTAAGTAAAGACCTATTGACAAGTGCCATAGGAGGACCGGCTAGACAGCCTTGAAACAAAAATGAGTGAGGTCTTGGACGCTTTAGGGTACCCGAACTATCTTAAACTGATAACAGAGAAATTACTGACCTGTGGCATAAGACGGAATAGCCCAAGACATGAACAACAGACAACAACCAGATCCTTTGTGCCACCTGTTTTTGGTAGTTCCATATCGTCGTCCTTATCACCGAGCCAGCCAACACCCCTTCCGATGTGGGATAATGTACTTGCTATTGGAGAGCTGTATCTCCTATACTGCGACTCTCAGCCCCTCCCTCTCTTTCACCGGGCTACTTTTCTCAGTAGTCTCAGAAATCGGGACCCCGAGCTTATTTATGCTATTCTTGCATTAGGCGTTCGGTTTGCTGAGGGTCAGTCTCGCGATGCTAGTGACCTAATGGCTCGCATCAGCGGTTATACAGAAGTGGCCCGAAGTTTAGTGATGAAGCGCATATCTGAAGGTCCGGTTGAGCTTTCAACCTTACAGTGCTTATGTCTTTTAAGCTTAGTGGACTTCACAAGTAAGATAGTTCTTGAGAAGTTGGTTTGTCTATGCTAACTCGACTTCTAGATGGAAATACACATCGCTCAAGTATCCACAGTAGCCTAGCTATGGACCTAGCACAGTGTGCGAACCTTGCATCAGAATCTCATATCGTACTCTCGCCGGCGGCGCGCGAAGAGCGCAGACGATGTTTTTGGAGCATCTGTCTGCTAAAACGTCTCCATGGCATAGAATTTGACGACCTGGACATCCGAGATGGAAGCTCCCCACCTTATCCAGAGAGCTCTACCATGCCGCAGCCCCTTTCGCCAAATGACATGGCTGATGGAGCTCGGACTACCGATCTTAAGGACCAAGGCATAGTTGCCTATGTGATCATGCTCAGTGAAGTATTTGCGAAAACTGCAAGATATGTCCGGCGCCATGGAAAGCCCACCAACGTACCTCCTTGGTCTTCGCAATCAGAATACTCCAAGATAATTACTCTCCAGATGGACCTGGAAACATGCGTCCCTTATATCCATCGATTCAAGCCGGCTAGCTTATCTGAAAGAACGCTTGAAGATCTCCAAGCAAATCGAAATTACTGGGCCCCATTCTTCCTGAACCAGTGCCTGTATCACACTATACTGTGCCTCCTCAATCATCCGCTTCTACTTTCGCTGAGCCTGAGGAACTTTCGAAGCACCATCCCTGAGATATTCCTACAACATACGTCTGACCTCATATCGTCACACACTACTTGGATCATACATTTCATAAAGTACTTTGAGGAGAAGTCATTCATGGTTTCAGATCCCTTCCTGGGGTATAGCGCTGCTGTTGTAGCTACTATTGAACTGCAGCTGAGCTTTACAGAGAACCCTGCAATCCGTCAAGAGAAGCGTGATCGATTTCTCAAATGTGTCAGCTTTGTACAAAAGCTTGGAGAGAAATGGCCGTACATGGCCCGATTGGTATGCCTTATCTTATTAATCCGAGACATCTAGCTAACCTATATAACTGCACTGCCTAGGCCGACAGGCTACAACGATTGGAGGATGCTGTGTCCGCATCGTATCAGCCTGAATCCGGGGCTCAAAGCAAGAGTCTACTAATAGACCTCTCTCGCTTCTGGGAGATTCTTGAATACTCTTCGAACAGTGACTCGGATTCTGCCAGGCGCATGTTCGGCGATTCTTTGTACTCAGAGCCACCCACGTTTGCCGTGGAGGTATCTCAAACGTCTCCCCTACCCGAGCCATTTCGACTCGGCCCCCAACAGGGACTATCGCAGTCCTCAGTTCCACATTACAGTGTTCAGAGTCCTTTTCCGACACAGTATACTGTCCAATCGGGAGCTTCACCACGGCCTGATATACTAGATGACGAATTTTCAATCCTTGCTGCAAACTTCTTTTCCCAAGGACAGGAATTTCTACGGAACTGTGATACCAGGGCGGGAGTTGGAAACTTTTGACGCTACGATGGCCTTCTTCAACACAGAGTATAAATACCGGTGCATTTCAGTTATAAACTCATGCATGCTTGGACTATTCGGGTGGGTACACTGTATATGAGCCTCTTAGAGCACAGCCCCTGGATTTGCTGCATCGATCAAAATCCTTTGTATTCATTGATTTATTTAACTTATGGCTATGGAATAACACCATTTTCATCTTACGTTACAGTTAACCTGGTGAAGGAAGGTAACTAACTCGCAAGATATCAAACATCACCGCCAGAGTCTGCACAGCACTCATTGCTGGCCCTCGTCCAGTGTATGATCAAAGATTGGCGTGTCCGATATTTCGATTCTGTAGCTGCGATTCGTCTAAGGCGGCCTTGAAGTAGCTCACGAACATCCAAACGTCGGTGAAAGTGTTATACAAGGGAGCAGGGGCAACGCGGACCACACCTGGCTCTCTCTTGTCACATACTATTCCCCCCTGTTGCAACTTCTGGGAGACGTTCTGCAGAAATCCAGGCTTCAGTAGTAGACTCAGTTGAGCCCCTCTTGCCTCAGGGTCTGCTGGTGTGATAATGCTGAAAGGACGTGTTTCTTCCGTGGTGTCTTTCAGCAAGAGATATTCTAGATATGCTGTGAGCATAACCGATTTCTTGCGCAGATCAGCCATAGACGTCTCGTCGAAAATAGACAATGAGGCGCAGAGACATGCAAGATCAATAGCCGAAGGGTTCGAAAGTTGGAAACCACCTGCTCCAGGGATCGGCTTGAACTCTTTTGGAACACGTTAGCGCATATCACCCTCAGGGCCATTTGCCACTCACTGTTGTCCATCTTAAACCTCACGCTTCGGTCGCCACCGTACCATCCAGTCAGGCGATGTCTGAACTTTGGAGCGTCTTGTCCTTCACTATAGTCAACATGACCATGTCTGTCATGCACGAAAAGACCTCCCATAGCCCCAGGGCCAGCGTTCCCATACTTATATGTGCACCAAGCTGCAAAATCGACGTTCCAGTCGTGTAGTTTTAGCTCGACGTTACCGTACGCATGTGCGAGGTCCCACCCAACTGTCAGATCCCGTGACTGTGCATATGCCGTGATCTTCTGGATGTCGAAAAGCTGCCCTGTGTAATATTGAATTCCTGGCAATAGAATGAGGGCTGCACCCTCGGCATGCTGGTCAATGTAAGACAAGATCTTTTCCGTGGAAATCTCGTATTCGCCCTCGTCTGGGCCAATGAGCACCATGGATTGTTTCGGATCGAGGTCATGCCAGGCAAGATGAGATTCAATGGCATACTAACTTGGTATTAGCACTAGTGAACTTTGAGCAGATGGGGCTCCGCGTCCCTTTCAGGGATGATGCTTTGATACTACTTACATGATCGCTGGGGAAAGCCTTCCAGTCTAGCAGAATTTTGTGTTTTGTCGCAGTGGGCTTATAGAAGCTTGCAAGTAAGATATGGAGGTTTGCTGTTAGGGTTCCCATTGCTGCAACTTCGTCTGCCTGTGCTCCGACGATCTTACTCATGGATTCCGCGGCTTGTTCTGACAACAATTGCCATTGCCTTAAAGGGGAATCTTCAAGGTCTACAAAATGACCAGAAACACCAATTGATGACCAAGTGTCTAACTGTGCTTCCAGGTACTTTGACGTGGCTTTTGGTTGAATACCAAGAGAGTTGCCACAGAAGTAAATGCATGATTCTGACGAGAGACCTAGAGAAGCCTATCAGATAAGATCATAAGATAGATTAGGGAAGAGTTATGAAGGACAAAAAATACCTGGCTTTGCAAGTTTTTTGCTGTTGATATTTGCTTTGGAGGGAATAATGAACCTTTCCCGGAATGATGCTAGCGGGTCTGCGGCGTCAAGAGACGCGGCGTACTCTTTTGCCCCTGCATATGCCGGGAAAGCAGGTTTGGAGGACTTGACGTTGGACATGATGTGTAGAATGGTGAGTGAATTTCTAAAAGTTATTGCTAGAGAACAAGTCTCTTACTTATTCTGTGGACAGGAGATGTGTCTTTATACGTCATTGGATGCTACCTCAACTTGGTTATGTGCATCTCATTATCGTCTTCAGGCCGGGTGGCTTTCCGCTTCCGCCTCACATCCGTGTGTCTCTTCCGACTGTTATCGAACTCGAGTCCTTGCTTGCTTTTGCTGACCAGCCTTTCGTCCTCTTTCGAGATTGTGAGCGTGGATCTCTCTTAGGGCTCAAGCTATCCATCTCATACTAGAACCAAAAGCCGGTTTTTGATCCGCGTCCTTCCGCCATGAACTCAACATCCGGGCATTCAATATATATAAATGGACACGTATAAGAAGTACTGGGTGCCATTCCATGCCCCTAGTACTACTAATTCATCGTGCCAAATATTACAAAAGAGCCAAAAATCCGTTATAAGACATACTATTTGCTATTTCCCATTACAACCATGCGCTATACGTCTCAGGTCTCGCTCGACGACTACGGGGTCTCTCTTCAAAACGGCTTTCTCCCGGATTTCCCTCCTTTGAAGATGATAGACAATTCTTATTATTGGCCATGGGAGCATATTGTTCGTGATCTACCGGTCCATATCCAGGCCGGAACGATAAGGCAAGCTGTGGAGGAGCTGCCTGTCCTTTCCACGTCTGAACTGCAAGGTGAACCAGAATGGAGGAGAGGGTATCTTCTACTTGCCTATCTTAGCAATGCTTATATCTGGGGCGGCGAAAAACCGCAAGACGTAAGTTTCAATATCGCCCTCAAACTCCTGGGTACCTTTATTAACCAGCCTAGGTTTTACCCCCAGCCATATCAGCCCCATTCCTCGAGATCTCATGCCACTTAGAGCTCCCTCCATGTGCCACCTACGCAGCGCTTAATCTATGGAATTTCTCGATCTCAAACCCCGACGCAGATCTCACCGACCCCGAGGTTCTATCCGTGACAGCGTCATTTACCGGAACCAAGGATGAAGAATGGTTCTTGATGATCTCCGTGGCAATGGAAGCCAAAGGGGCACAACTCA
Source organism: Aspergillus coremiiformis (assembly GCA_009193565.1). Taxonomy (NCBI): domain Eukaryota; kingdom Fungi; phylum Ascomycota; class Eurotiomycetes; order Eurotiales; family Aspergillaceae; genus Aspergillus; species Aspergillus coremiiformis. Next base: position 13,807 of record ML739285.1, read on the forward strand.
TCCGGTTGATGCTTGACACGATTCACGCCGCCAGCATCGATGATGCTCAACAGACAAGTGATCTACTTCTCTCGCTAACCGAAATGCTCAAAGAACTTCGTAACCTCCTAGAACGAATGTACGAAAAGAACCAGCCATCTGTATTCTACCATCAACTGCGCCCACTACTGGCCGGCAGCAAGAACATGGCATCAGCTGGGCTGCCGAATGGCGTGTTCTACGATATCGGAGAGGGTCAAGGAAGATGGCATCAGTATAGTGGTGGGAGCAATGGACAGAGCCCGTTGATCCAAAGTATTGATATATTCCTGGGTGTGGAGCATTCAGCTACCGGGCGCATGAGGAGTGATGACGCCACTCAGCCAAAAGCGAAGAATGGGTACATGCAAGTAAGTGTGACTGACTCATGCACCATCCAAGTGATTTCGGTCGATTCGGTACTAATAGGTTCAGGAAATGAGGAACTACATGCCAGGCCCTCACCGCCGCTTCCTTGAGATGCTTGCCAGGGTTTCGAATATCCGTGCTTACGCCCTGAGTCACAAACCCGACTCGCCAGTTCGAGACGCATACAACACAGCGGTGATGTCTCTGGGAGTGTTCAGGGACTCGCACATACAGATCGTTACGAGGTATATTATTCTGGCGGCAAAAAGTAAACGACCGAGCAATGGACCGACACAGATCAATTTGGCTACATTGACTACCAGTAAAATGAGAGACTCGATTGAAAAGGTTACTGGGGGGATACATGGAACAGGTGGCACGGATCTAATACCCTTCCTCAAGCAAACCCGAGATGCGACTAAAGCTACCGCAAGTTACAAGTATTAAGTGTCGACATGGGAATGCGTGGTGGTAATTAGTTTTATGTATAGCGCAGTGACGAGCCTGGGCGTAAAGTCGGAATTTCGGGGTTGGCGCTCTTGAGACTTGGTGTAAAGTACAATAATTGGTGTACTGTCCCTTATCGTATACCAGAACCCTTACAGCTTGTGACTGTTGTTTTTCTTACGTGTACTCCGTACTCCGTAGAGCATTCGCATTTGGGCTAATAAAATGCCGTAACAGGTCATATGAAGTCCCTTACATCGTGGCAGTGTGACCCGGTCCACGACTCATTGACCCGGAAACGGAGGCGGACACGGATGTCCGGACGGAAGCTCTCCTACATAGTGAGATCACTGATAACCAGTAAAATACTCAATACGTACTACTTTCAGCTGTGGCGTACTACCCCCAATTAAATCTGGTGACTACCTCCAGCTTAATCACAAGGTTGACATAAGATATTCATGAGGTCATCTAGCCTTTGTGTACGTAGGGAGGTTCGGCGAAGGGTGAGCTTCTTCTGTTCGTTCCTATCAAGGATGAGAAGGACATAGCCCTGGTAGAACAATGCTTGGGCATGAACCCCAGTTTGGTCTACCGTTATGGGCTCATGGAGTTCAGACTCCTGATTGTAGGCGGTTACCGTTTATCCCATCTTTACCAAGACGGGTGAGTGCAACAGACGCGTAGCGCCCCTGTCCAGCCTCACAACATATGCGCATCGAATTGCTCAGCAAGTGAAGTCTCTCGGGAGACGCTGGCAAGACTCGATAAGGGAACGAGTGGGATGTTTTCACGACGTCAAAGACGAGACACGAGGCTTATCGCTTTTTCAGGTTGGCAGGAACTCCTTCACTCTCGCGGAGTTCAGCTAGCTTCTTCTCACGTTCAATAAGTCGTTCCTTCTCTTCCCTGATCATCTGTTCGACCGTCTTGCTAGCCTCAGCCAAGCGATCCAGCTCCGTACCCTCGGTCGCCTTACTATAAGGGTTGCCTGGAGAGTCAGTCGGAGGTATCTCAGCCGTCCTGACATGCCGCTGACCAGATTGCTTAGTATTCTTTCCCCCCTTTCCTTTCTGCTGTTGCGCCGGCGTCAGACCCCCAGTAAGAAGGTCGTGGAATTGCTCCACGGGCTCGTTGAAAACAATCTCCTCGTAATTCTGGCTCACGACTTGGTCCCTTCGTTCCTTCATGGCTTCCGCATCAGGACCGTATGGATGTAGCTTGAGACTATGCCATAGGGTCTGCGGCTTCTCCATGGACTCCGGGACGAAGTAGAGCTTGATTTGGATCTCAAATTCACCCCATCCCGTCTCCGTCACCTCGAACGGGGGCTGTTCGATAGTGCGGACGTTCTGGGCATATGTCTCGTGGAGCTTGAATTGGACCTTTTTTAGCCAGTAGGAGATGTCTTCGTCGTTAACGCCTTTGACGTATACGCGCCATTGGTGCGTGTGGTCGGCGGGAACGTTTGGGGGTTTCTTGGCTGGGTCGAAGGGTTGGGCCTCGCTGCCGAAAACTACGGATGATTAGGATGTGTTACTCCGGTATTTGGGTCGGAAAGAAACGCAGTCGGATTTCAGAGGAAAACGAGAAACCATACCAAATGGTCTGAAGATAGAGACTCCCTGTAGAAGTTAGTCGTTAGCTAGTAATTTCTTTCATAGCATCCTGATCATTCCTTACCCTCACACGCTTCGTGCCGGTCGCGGAAGGCATAGCGGAGTCTGGTTATATCAGATACTACCGCCTTAAAAAAACTACTCAGTGTAGAAGTGAAAAATGGAAGTGGTGGACGATCACGCTGGGCTGGACTCACGATCTTATCGAGGATGGGCGTTCTCGTCGCCAAATCACGGGAATTGGGAACCTGCACGTGACAGCGCGCAGGACGTGACGGTTTAATTGAACGATTAAATGGGGTGCCGTCGGAAGCAGTGGTTCCAGAGCTGGGAAGAGCTCCAACGATCAGACCAGAATGCGCCCTCCATGATTTTCTGACCACAAATTTTTGGCAGTTAATTTTTATCTTTTCTTTTTATCAATTAGCGCTTCAATCTGTCCCATTAAACGTACAAAAACAAGACTCAGAAAATGACCACGAAAAGGTTAGTCGTTGCGGGGGGAAATGGCTTTCTCGGTTGGTATACCTTTCTACCACAGTGCTGGCTGGAATTTCTCGCACGTTACTAACGGCCCTTTTCGTTCTTTTTTTGTAGGCTCAAGAATATGCAGGTCCGCGGTGGCCAGGGGCTGGTCGGTAATTTCCCTCAGGTACGGACTCTTCCGACAACACCGAATCAACCTGATCGTTGATATTTATACTTTCATGTCGCAGTCGGTCCGGCGAGCCACGGTGGGATGCGATTTCGGGTTCGCTTGAACCTCCTAGCTGGGCGAGCTCTGTAAAATGGGCTAAGGCAGATATGCTGAAACCGGAGACCTACAAACCTTTCTTGAGTGGTGCCACCGCTGTTGTACACAGCATGGGCATTCTTCTGGAGGCAGACTACAAAGGCGTGGTGCAAGGACGAGAACCTATTATCAGTGGCCTACAAAGAGCCTTCGGCTCCTCAAAGCTGGGCAGCCAGAATCTTCTACGAAGGCGGGATGGCGAAGCTTTGCAAACAAAGGAAAGAGATGGACAATTGACTTATGAGCTTATGAACAGAGACTCTGGTCCGTACATGCTATATACGCTAATTTATGCGCCGGGAGGAGACCAAATGCTGACCGAGCGAGACAGCGATTGCACTAGCCCAAGAGACCTTCAATGAGCATGTCCCGGCTTTCGTATTTATCTCTGCCGCAGCAGGTGCGCCTGTTCTGCCGAGCAGATATATCACCACAAAGCGAGAAGCTGAAACGAGCATATCAACCACGCTCCCGGAATTGCGTAGTATCTTCATCCGGGCACCCTTCATGTACGATTCGAGCAGGAAATTCACGTTGCCAATAGCAGTTGGAGGCTTCATTGGCTCTCAGTTCAATGAGCTTTTGGGCAATAGACTGGATTTTCTCGGAACGATGGTGACCAAGCCTCTTCAGGTAGACCTAGTAGGCGAGGCCGTGGTCGAGGCAATGGAGGACGAATCCGTGCGAGGTGCTGTAGGAACAAAGAAGATCGAAGCGCTGGCCACAACTGCTTGGAGGAAAAGCATGCTATGAGTTCAACATTTGGCGAGGGATATTGCTTCCACGGTCACTTCCCCGGGTGGTCCTATGATGACAGGAATGGAAGCCATTTGTGAAAATCGTAGGCATGCTTTAAAACACGACCAAACGCTTATCGGCAAGCCGTACGCTGTATTATAGATATAGTCACATGTATTTCTATCAGATCATGGTGCCACGCTCGAAGCTGTCACGAATCTCCGTAGTGTACTAATTGACAATTAGTCGGCGATCCTGGATAGTAAGTGACGAAGGTAGAGACAGACCTTGTTATAGAAGCGCGCCAGCTTCTGGTTGAATTGCTTGTTCTTTTCGTTGATATATGTGACATCGCCATCTTCCTCGCCACGGCGCTCTCTTCGTTTCTTGAGCCGAATCTCTTCTGCTTTCCTGAGATCCCCAACCAATTTATCGACAGCAGCTCGATCTGGTTTATTCTCAGTGAATCCGACAGTATCCGCGGTGGAATAAAAGGAGCCATTCCTATCGACAGCGATCATTTCACCGTCGTTGGTTTCAACAATTTCCAAGTCGCCGTTGGCAGCAGCCTTTTCGATGGCTGCCAGCTTCTCACGCTCGTAGGCTTCTAAGTCAGGCTGCATTTCGCGCAGTTGTTTCTTATAGACCTTACGTGCATCTTGCGTATAGTCCTGGAAAGCGACATCATCCCGGTGACGCTGTTTCTTCTCCATTCGCTTATCCCATTTCTCAGATTCGTCGACAGTCCAATCCCAGGCACGTTTCCGTTCGAAATCTTCACCAGCGGCCTCTGTATCAGCTTTAAGGAGGTTGTGCGACGCAAATGCATGTTTACGAGCCAATGACGAAAGCAGTGCTGGATCGGTGGCTAGACGCTGCGTCTCTGCGGCTGTTTCCTTTAAGTTACGCTCTGTTGCAGATTTCTACACCGATGGCAGGTCAGAATGAGGGATAATATGAAGATTCCCTGGGGAAACCTACCGCACGAGCTTGGAGGGCTTTGAATCTTTCTAGTCTTTGACGAGCCCTTGACGCCGTGCCATCTTCGTTTGCAGCCTTCGTTACCGTCGATGAACTCCCTGAATCATCACCCTTTTCAGGTTCTTTTTGAGCAGTGTTGGAGTCTTCAGCGACATCATTATGATCCTCGACGTCGGCCGAGACGGGCGTATTGCCATCGGATGGTCTCGACGAAGGCTGTTCGGTGCTGCGCTCAGCGGCCATGATAATATAACACTAATGTAGTTAGACAAGTAAGAGATAGTACAAGGCAGGCAGCTCAGTATGAGGACCCTTTCATATGGTTCTAGATCATCGGAGATAAGAGGGTAGATTGAAGAACTCGGGAAAGCGCGACATTGAGATCACTTTTTCCACCCGCCCTTCACCGCCTTTGCCATTCTTTCAATTCATAGTTAGTAGCACGGAGTACTCCGTACAACTTACAACTTACCCCAGACCCCATAATATCCATTACGATCTAGATTGCTTGCAATGAAAATAGTGTCCATTCGGTGTAACGAATGGCCAGGTGCCTCGGTTCTCGTTCTAGGCTGGGCCCTAGGCGACCACTTCTTTTCCAGCTCCTTCTGTCGCAACCATTCCTTCGGCATGCCTCGGCCAATGCCAAATGGGGAAATCCACTGTCCCACAGCAAGCCCACACCATCCCAGTTACTTCGATTCGCCTTGACGGGGACTACACAGCCTGCTCGTCATGAGTCGTTTACATCCCATATGGACCAGCACCTCCGGGAACTCTTTTCTGAGCAATGGCCTTCGGACAACCCCCCTCCGCTACCTCCGTGGAGCTCTCTCCAACAGAGGACTACAGGTTCCCATAAAAAAGCGGTATTAAAAGCTCTCAAGGGTAGCACCAAGAGTCTGCAACATCTACGGTTATTGATTGAAAACAATGTGAATGATGGACAAGGTGGTGCGCTTTTGCAAACCGAGCGTTGTAGGTTCCTAGCCCAGACATTGGAACGCTGTCAGCGTCATGATTCTTATGGAGAAATTCTCTCCACCATCAATGTGATTATTACGAGGCTAGGGAGGCTGGGGGTGCCAATTTCTCATTCGTTGTTCACTTTAGGGATGTACTATTCCTGTCTTGCCTTCTCGGCGTCGGCTCTGAAATGGCATCTCAAAGGTTATCTTTCTCTTGGTCCCGAGCGGTTGGACCCAGAGTCGTCCGCTCCTCTAGTGGAAGCTTTGAACATTTCTCTCCGACTATTATCATTCCAAGAGCCCGGGTATAATACCAGTGAGATGCTCAATATAGTTACGGGGGAGAGTACGGACGGGGACTTCTCGGAACACAATCTGCACAGCATAATGCCTTGGGCCAACCATGAAGACTCACCACTGCCTGTCGGGCAGTATTTATCCCTACTAGCAAGGTTGCGGAGCAAACAGGTCTTACAAGAAGTATGGGATCGAACACTCAAGGGGTTAGGGCCTGATTCGCCTCCTCATGTGTTCCAGTCGGCATATGACTGCGTTGAAGCTTTGATCGAAGTAGGAAACAGCTCAAAAGCTACAGCCCATCTAGAAGAGATATCAAAATGCGCGAATGGCAGCTTGCCGGGCCTGTCAAAATTCCGGGGCTTAAGAAGCGTCCTCGCGGCCGAAGGTATGGCTCAGGTACTCCCCCAACTTGCAGGAAAGGAGTACCTTAGCATCCTCGAAACTCAACTAGGGAATATGGAAAAGAGACTTGGAATCACTTGGGATAGACAGAAATCGGTTCATACTAGTATCTCCAACCCACCCTGCATCAGTTCAAAACAGCCGCTGTTGACAGTGGATGGCGACAGCACAGGGTATGGTAGCAGTGTACGCCTAATTGCGGAGATCCAAGCACTTGGATGCTCAAAATCAATGTTAGAGCTAGGTAAGATCGTTGACTTGCTGGACGAATATGGAGGGGACCAAGTTCATGTCTCTCTATCATCGAAGGAGGCTGCGCATTATGACTTCTCTTGGTTCCCTGAACGGTCACCGATTGCATTCTCCAATAGCCTCTCGCTTGAGGAAACGGACAAGCCCAAACCATGGTCACCTTCTTCCTTGGGGTTGCTTCGTGTTAGACCGCACAACGATGGGATACACCTAGCGGTCGAACGTTCCCTGCACCTGATGCAGCTTGGCTACCTCGTCGTGAGACCCAAATTGACCCACCAGGTAGACTTAGGAGAGACCCAGAGATGGGAGGAGACCGGGCACATTGTTACTTGGGACCGTGTTTTCGGTCGATTCGTTAGTATTTTCGTTGGGAAAAGCTGCGGAGATCTAGAGCCCGATAAACCGTGGATAGTGGCAGATCCGTCACTTGGCCTTGATGCAGTCATGACAATTTCACCTGGAAATGATCTACTAGACCAGATTGATATGAATCCTCCGTTTGGGAATAGCGGTCGAGGGTATTGTGTTGATGTGGATCCGGGGCCAGATCTGGACCTTTGAACGATCGCTTAACGGGACGGGGCCTCCTCACCCATACTTTCCACATTCCATGATATGGTTTATGACAATTCCTGGGATGTAAGAAACGAACCAACTTCTCTTGCAGCCAGATCCGCCCTGTTATTGTTTAGTCATTAAATGGTCATCTGCAGGTGCAGTGCGGATTGCAAATAACCATGGCAATAAGTACTATTATGATTATTCTGCTCGTTAAGGGGGCTATAACAAGGATCCCAATGGCGTGCGATACCTCGAACGAGACCGATGGGCCTCCCATTCGTTCATCGGTGTTATTGATCAAATACACGATCGTAGGTTTTCTTTCACTCTTTCGTTCTTTTGTTTCTGGTCTTCAGTTGTGTTTATATGCTCCTACAAATATATTGTACTCCGTATGTACCCTTGGTTTTAAGTCGTCCACAGAAATAATCCGAACTCTAATTTCCCAGATCATTATTTTAGATATCAGACGTGTCGCATGCATCAAGCCCCCGAATTGGACACGAATTAGACGGCGCAGTACATTAATTATCCATATGGCGAATATGCTCACAAGTCGCGTGAAGTGAGTAATTTCTTTAACATGAATCCCGAGTATGTTTTCTTTGAAAAGGTAATTTGGCTAATTCAATTGAATAGAGTAGTCGGTCCACTTCGCAACTCCTACTAGTAACTTATTTACTAGTATTACCTCCTAGGCATGGATTTTCCGAGTATCAATGATGCTAAATTCTGATTGGTTAAGATGCGGTCAAGTGAAATCCGTCCGGCCCTCGAGGTTACTATTGAACCTAGGTTGGTATGTCCAGTACCTAGTAAGTTCAATCATTCCCCTGGCCCAAGGAGAATACGACGAGCTCGCATACATATGCCCGCTATATGTATATGTACATTGGCAGTAGGTGAGTGACCTCAAAGACGCTTTATTTCATCTGCTACACGTCTCGTTAAACCCCGAGTAAGACCCAAGTAAGAATACCCCCTCATGCACGAACAAAGAGTCCCACAGTGTTGTATTGCCCTGTGCTATGCTGCCTACTCTACGCTCAAGGCGTGGAAGGTAACCACCTGTGTAGGAGCCATTCTGTCTTGCGGAGAGGGCTCAAATTGGACACATGTATGTGGAAATGGTTACACCTCTCTAAACTCAATAGCATTAGCTTGGGAATTCCCCTGGGGGAAGTTTCCGAGAGTGAAGATGAGTGAGTTGTGTTGCTGAGAGCAGAGGGCCATTTGTATTATGAAAGGGCATATACAAACCCCGTGACTTGATCTTCCCGATATTTTGGGTCAGGTCACTTGACCATTGTTCTTTTCTCTCTCTCTCTCTCTTGCTCTGCAGGCTGAGGTTCATTCTAATTGACGCGTCGACTCCCCAACCCGCTCTAGCCTCTATGATTGGATGCTATCATTAGTCTGCTTTTTGGGCTCAGCCCGGTGGGGATGGCTTCTTTCTCCGTCGTATGTTATCTCGTTCAGTTTATTTTAATGTTGAAAGACTTACGGTGGATTCTTGGCTGCTCAACGTTGTTATCCCATGTAAGCCGATTCATGCCTGGTCTAGAAAACTCAACCTGTCTAACCCGACGTGGACGTGTATAGCACTGTGCAGTTCTATCGGGCAAAGCATTCATGCATATGATTATAGGACATCCTCCAAATAATTTCGCCATTTCGGAACGCTTGATTGTGATTCATCTACTCCGTACGGAGTACAACGTTAGATGCTCGCCAATTGCGGTTAAGATTCTCTGTTAGAGCCACTAGTCGTGGTAGGATATCGTTTGCAAAATATAGCCGACGCTGCCTGGGTCTGCAGGGATAAGAGTGTCACACAAGGACATGCGCCACACCCCCTAAAGCTCCCAAGGTTCCGGGAAATAGGACATGGCTTGCCACTCATGGCGCATGATGAGTCTGTCCTCATAATCCACTGATCCGTTGAATGGCATTGTGAGACAGTTGATAGTGTGACACATAACTCGCCATTTTCAACAAGGCAACGTCACATGCAGCACCTCCTTCGCCAAAGAAGAAGTGTGGCAGTACTCCGTACTTAGTAACCTAATGCACGAGTAGTGTCCCGTTCTGGACTAGGGCACCAGCCGGCATACTCTGACAGGGAAACTTGTAGGGTCACCGGCGTCCTCCGCACACAAATCTCAGCTGAGAACGCATGATAATGTGGCGGTGACCACTGTTCTGATTTCCACATCCTGAGGATGTTAGCCACAGTCACTGGAGCCGAGAACCACCCAGATCAGACCACTCAGGATTGAGCAACCTTGATCTAGGATCATCGACCAATTTTGCCAAGCCGAAACATACTAAAGGTCGTTTGTTTTTATTGTTATTATCTCTTTTTGACTCTACGAGTACTACTAGGTTGGTGTTTGCTACTTGATGACTATCGCGGAGAATTGTATGTGCCGTCCAACTTGAACAAAGTGACTAACAAAATGGTCTGCGCAAACAGAAGATTAATGGCATTCTACTCCGTATTATCTACTAAGTATTTTTGCATCTCTCGAACGGGTTCTCGGCGGACTTCAGTTGCGGGTTTCGCGCTATGGTCCACTTTGAACTAAGAGAATGAGTTATAACCATTGCCCAGCTGGCATACAGACAACGATCCCTGCCCTACAGGCTTGGTGACCCGGCTATACCAGCTAATGGAGGGGGCTATTGCAACACACACTTGATAGGTATGCCCGTTCGCATTGTGGTCAATACCCCTGCACATCAGTGGCTACTACGGGGTTCGCCGTGTTGTATATGTATGAATTTTCTCATTGGACAAGCGACATACCGAATGTTCGGAGAGCAACTTAAGTGTGGATTTCCACCATTCAGCCCAGTTGAATCCCCGGCAAGACTACTAGTGATTTGTCCATGAATGGAGGACTCGGTCTCACTACCTATTGACCCCATTGTTCACTGCACATTACATCAATACTATGGGTCTGATGCTTCAAACCCCGCAAATCTGTATTTCCATGTTGTTGCATGGTATGGACGAGCTGCGGTCTCTAGCCGGACAGCGATCCTGGTAGGTGATTCAAGTAACCATAGATGGGGGTTAATCTACAATGATGCAAATGCTTCGGGCCCAAGTGGAACACTCAAGTGTACGTTCAGTTGGTGTTCCTCTATCACAACTGATCTACATCAGGTCTTCTGATAATTTATGCGCCTTCAACCTAGGTTGGACCTTTCACTTCATGATCGTCTGTGCATTCGTGCCCCCGACAAACTCAGCAGCACCGACGACAGCAGCAGGCTGTTTTGCCAGGATTATCTGAGAAATGCCATACAAATTATGCAACAAAATATTGGGGGCTAAGAGTGATACTGAGGCCTCTCCGCCCTTCCTTAACCAGGATATACTTATTTCACTGGACAATGATTGGTCATCCACCTGTCCGACGACTTGCTCCTCACTGTGGACACTACAGTACCTTCTTAGTAGGTACATGATCGCCCTGGCCCGAATTTGGAATGCCTTATGGCCCTTACCCACCAACCACACGGCTCTTGATCATTAGCGTCATGGCAAGGGACTAACGGCGAAAAGAATGGACATAAATCTTTCTCCTACTGACCTCTATAGCGTCTAAACTGGTCGCGGTTCCCTTTATTGCCGTTTGTTATTGGCCCACTTCGGGCTATTTCATCACTTGCTGACGATCAATATTACACCTTTATCGGCCTTTTTACATAAAAGTGTGAAATTAGGAAAGGAAAAGGAAAGGCGGGAAAGAAAAACACCCCTATTTCTTTTTAAAAAAAACAATCCTTTTTCGATTTGTCAAGGAACCGGGGGAATTAATTCAGGAATATTCTTGAATCTTGATAGAATTCTGTCAGGGACGCAACGCCGCTGCAGGGCCAAGTTCGCTCCTCAATGCCACACACATAAATGCATAGTGAACACGCACACGTCCACACCTAAGCATCGCACAGTCTGATTCCCAAGATCCGCCCTTTTCTCTGCACGGTCACAGATTGGTATAATATCAGTAAGGGTGGAATAATCCATGATTTCGAGGTTGGTCCGACCGTCGCGAGTCTCTCGCTCTGTCTTTCTGGGAATGAATTGGTCACCAGACGCTCTGTTTCACACGCTTGAGTTTTTTAGGTACAATTGGTATTGCCATTCCTAGTGTGAGTTGTACCGACTTTCATCCATTCTGTTTGGACGGTGATTCGCCCTTTTCTTTTTCCTTGGTTATTTCTTTTTCTTCGGAGTGCCCCTCATGCAACTGCCTTATTGACCTGCCTTACAAGTTGAATCGGGCTAACAGATGCATGCTACTCGATTCAGCTTTCTTGATACGCTGAAGTACTAGTCGGCCTCCGGTGGGTAGCCATCTTCACCTCCTTCTCATTCTGGGAAGGGCCCCGACGGATTAAACCACGACGGAGTCAGTTCCAACTCGCGGTTGTTTTCTTATTAGATTCGTGTATATGGCATGCGGCTGTCCCGCTTTGTTTCATCGTCAATTTTCAGTCAATTGTCTCTACAAAGTCGGGCACTATACCATCTCTTATAACGCTTCTGGTAACGAGATTACCATCTCATCAATTATTTTCACGGATGCTCAGTTTGCAGCAGCCGGGAAGCCACTTCGCCCGACGTTTGCCAATATCAGAAGCAACGTGGAAGGTAAAAGCAGGCGATTGGCTATCAACCCTAATATACGTTTTCATAGATGTCGAAACCCCCATTACCACAATGGATGCAGCCCCTTTCCGACAGCCGGTATCTCGACACGAGCAGTTGTGAAGACGCAGGGAAAGGATTGGCAGCAATCTCAAATCCCCCGTACCCAATCCAAGAACCTCCACGGTTTCTGTTTCCGGACAATCAAGGCTATGATCCTACTGCCAGTACCTCGACTCATCCTAGATTTGGATTTGAAGGCACAAGACGAGACAGCAGCACAGAGCACCGATATAGTATCTCTTCAGGCACGAATACATCTCTTCCTCCGTACAAAGAGCGGCGGTCGTTCTTGTTGAAGCACCTAAACTATGGTGGACCATCGAGTTCCTATTATGAAACACCAAGTCCGAGTCGTGGTTCTATAGGCTCTACGGGACGGACAAACGATGTGGAATCTCTGTAACTCTCCTTTTCCTTAGGCCCCATGGTTCCCGGCCGATCTGCAATCATCCTTTTGCGGCAACATGTTTTCAAGGCCGCTTCATTGGCCACGCGGTTCTAGGATCTAACCGAGCTCGATTAGGTATAGCAGTTCTTCCACGACGTTTCCAAGCCCCGTTCATTCTGATAAGAGCTCGACAAATTTCACCACCAACCCTACTCCAAAACATCAGGCATCGCAGCCATGGCGTCAGACACCCTCCGGCTTGCCTTCGGGGTTTGAGAACCTGCTTCACCATTCTCCAGTGCCACCCCCACCCCCGGGGCGGCCTCCAAAAGCATCCCGTTATCATCTACATATTCGACAGCAGCCAATAGCGGCAAGAGCGTGCGGTGCTGGTGATAGGGACCGACGACCTGTTGATCCACCTCCCATTGTCCAAATGCTTTTAACTGACTTCGACCCGATGTTGGAGCAAGACAAGGAGATCTTGCAAGACCCGAGGTTTACTGTTGGATGTCTTCTGTTTCCCGCAGTATCATCCTCCCAGCAAGCTTCATCAGACATTGACAGAGAAGACGCCCTTCGACAAAGCCGACCTGGATCTAAAGGGAATGCTCCAGGCCAGTCTACACCTTTGCTCTCCGGGAAAGCATTCGTTTCCCCCTTTTACGTCGATGCAGATCCGGATCCTGCGACAGCGCCTGCCCACCCGATAGGCGAAGAGTACATGGCACACCGGATTGCTAGAGGGGTGGCCGAAACCAAATCTCCGGCAACATTCTTCATCTTCTCCGATCTTTCGATCCGCACCGCTGGACTGTTTCGACTACAGTTTCGTCTCATGAACTGGGGCCACGTGGAAGACACAGGCCAGCCTATGCCTATCCTCGCCGAAGCGTGGTCTGACCCCTTCCGCGTGTACCCAGCTAAGGACTTTCCGGGAATGAGAGACTCATCCCCCCTCACGGAGGGACTCAAGGAACTTGGCTTTGTCGAGCTGAAAACCAGAGGAAAGGGGAAGGGGAAAGGAAGGAAGCGGTGACCATGACTAGGGCTTGATCATAAAAAAATCCACCGAGCCTACGGGCATATCTCAGCATCACGGCATTCGAATATAGAGCCCCCAAGTATTGCTTGGCCGTTCTGACACAATGACCATCACGACTTGATGAAGAAGCCTTACAAGAGTAATGCCTTTGGAGGTATATGAACCTGATCACGACTCCACTCTTGTACGGAGGACTCCGCTATAGCGCCGCAATATTAGTTCTACGTAGGGACCAACAACCTCACGCATTCCGTAGTCGGGTCCATCGGTAGCTACAGTAGGTTACGACCTCCTTATACCGGGTTTGAATAGTCCGTTCAAATCATGCGGGCATACATAAATGATATTGTTCTACAGCCCTTAGTACTACACAATGGTATCAACCAAGCAGAATAAATCCAAGCCATAGTACAGTCCTGAAAGAGAACCATCAGAGATCAAAAAAGTGGTGCGGTACCTCAACCTGAAAGCTCTGATCGCTCCACCGGTCCTTAATCTCCTTATAATCCACAGCGAAGCTTTGAACATCGGTTACATGCGAGCAGCCAAACAGCTCCCACGCCTTCTCAAAATGGCCATCCTCCCTAAGCAGAAGAGAGAGAAGCAAAGCCGCCCGATTGCTCCCATGACTAAACGCCAGTTCGTACCACTCCAGAGCCAGCATCCTATATTGCGCAGGCGACTTCACGTCCGTGAAAAGAAACGAAAAGAAAGAAGCCAAGATACCAGGCTTTCGTTCCTCCACCGGCTTCCCAGCATCCGCCGGTTTCGAAGCCCACGGCTTAGCGTTCGAAGAATCCGAACCAGACACCTTAACCCCGCGACGAGGAAACCATCCCCGGTAAGTGAGATAGTAGAAATTAGCTAACTTCAAGCACGCCGTAGCATCCCCCGAACTAGCCGCTATACTCAGACACTCCTCGTACACCTCAAAACCTTCTTTCCCCAACATCAACGCTCCTAAGTCCTGCAACGCCTGCGGATCTTGGAACAGGTACGCCCCTTCCAACATTACATTCACCAACTCGTCCTCCGGCACGCCGTCCACCTTATCCGCCAGCCCGTGATATACTTCCCACGGCGTCCGCATATTAGGGTGTATGATGAATATCTGATCAATAGTCATGGGCGAGCCTCTCGGGGAAGGGTAAATCGAAGCAATCACCGCCTTCATCAAACGGAAGGCCTCACGATACTCCCCCCTCAAAGCCAAAATCTCAGCCTTAAGTTGAACGAGACGAGGATCCCCCTGCTCAGCAGCCTTTTCCACCCGTCTGACCAAAGCATTACTCCTCAACCCCCCCTGTGTTGTCCGACAGGCGTTGATATGGGTAGCCCCGTCGCAGATCAACGCAAGAGAACTCCCAGCCAGAGAGCAACTCGACAAAATCCACTGCCGCAAGGTAGGCTCATGCATACATACCCCGATTGCGATTTTATAAATACCATTCACATCTACCCCAACCCCAGCGTCCCAATCAGCAAGACCAAGCTTTCCCCAGCGCACAAACGAAAAAAAAACCCCCACTCACCGAAGCCTTCAGATTCTGCTAATTGCTCAATAAACTGCGCCGAGGGCGCCTCGGTGTAAGCTGTGTAGAGGATTCTCCTGCCGATCCGCATAAACTTGCCGTAGCCGATGACCAGGCCCCCAATGGTGGCCAGTTCGTTGTGGGCGATTGCACCGTTGCGTTCGAGCAATGCGAGTCGTTTCTTTAGGTCGCCCAATGCTGGGACGCACCAATCGCCTTCGTCGTTGATGTACTGGCTCGGGGGGTAGGGTGTGTTGCTTCTTCGGGCGTTGTCTTCTTTTGGGGCTTCGGCTCTTTTTGAGGCTTGTTCGGCGCGTCGGGCATTGGGGGAGCGGGCGGCTCTGGGGGAGCGGGCGGCTTTAAGGGATGGGGTGGAAGAGAAGGATCTTTGGATGTGCTGGAGGTGGTTGGAGGGGATTCTGAGTCGTGACCATTGTCGGAGGGGAATTGCAATTGACATGGTGAAGTTTTGTTGGGGGTGAGGAGGAGAGTTGCAGAGGATGAGGCGGAGAAAAAGAATGTTGATCTGCGGATTAAGTGACTTTCCGTTGTTTTTACCATTTTCGTCGGTCACAATTGTTGATTATTATGGAACTAGTTTCTACGTACGAGAATTGCGTGGCATATGTGATGAGTTCTTAATAAATTATTCGAGAAACTTAATTGATCTATCATTCCAGTCCTGGAAAAAAAAGCCTCAATGGAGAGTAGAGCAGGAGAATTCGAACAATACGCAGATCTTTCTTCGATCAAGGATGATAATGTACATTACATTTGCCGCCTTTTTTCCCCCCGCTGTCCAGTTATATCAAGCAAGGTAAGAGATACATGAGGGAGAAAAAGAAAACAGTAAGAAAAAAAAAACACATAGTAATAAGTAGTGAGAGACAAAACTCCAGCTGGATGATGCAATGCAATCACATC
>ML739286.1:0-29858 GCA_009193565.1 Aspergillus coremiiformis
AAAAAAAAAAAAAATAAGAAGAGGAGGAGATAGCGAGAGATAAGAAATAAATGTCAGATCAAGTGACAAGTATAAAAAATTTTCTTTTTCTCCTAGAAGGGGAAGGAAGTGAAAACAGAGGTAATTGTGACAATGGATGATGGAAAGGCAGGGAAAGGAAATAAGAAGAGGGCGGGAGGGTTTGTTTGTAAGGCTTCTTGAATCAAACATACATACTTTGGGTGGACAAGACAAAACAAGCAAACCTCAGAGCATGAATGCAAAGTTGTTGAGGTTGTGACAATCGGTAACAGAATCTGGGATGTGTTCAAAGAAAAAGGCGTGGATAATAATAATAAAGTTGATGATAATAGGAATATTAATTCCCTTTTTTATTTTCTCTGCCCTGTCTGGAAATTATTTCTTAGTTATTTTTCTTTTTTTTTTTTTTTTTTTTTTTCCCTCTCCCTCGGAAGTTTTTGTTCCTGAAAACCTTCTTTTAAAAATAAAATTTTGTAAGGGAACTAAAAAAAATTAATAATTATATTCCCTTATTTCTTTTCTTTTTTTGTTGTTACCCGTTTACCCGTCTAGGGAGAGGAGAGTGAATGAGGAAAACCAACCCTTTGGGGGTGGAATGGAGACTCGATAGAGTCGAGTACGGCAGGCTGCTCAGTCCCAAAAGCGAGAGAGGAACCAAAGAGAGAGAGAAAAGAAACAAGCAAAGCCCAAATATTGAAGGGAGAGAGAGAAGAGAGAGAAGAAAAAGAACAAGAAGAAGAAGAAGAAGAGAGAAACAAAAGAGTTAGCAAAACAGTCCTTCAGAGGGGAAGGAAGCCTTGGGTCAAGAATCGTCAACAAAAAGGCGCCCAAGTCACGACTCCAGAGCTGTCACGTGGTTGCGTCATGGGCGTGGATGCGTTGCAGAAATCCCAAGCAGTAACAAATCTCCCTTGGGGGGAAAAAAAAGAAGGAAAAAAGAAAAAGAAAAAAGGGAAATGGGTAGGGAATACTAAATGTCATAGTACGGAGCACAGAGTACTTACATATGGGGAACGAGCCCCCAAAAAACTAAGAACACTCTTTGACAAAGGCAAGAAAGAGCAGTTTGGATTTGTGCATCATTACTATATGACAGATATGTGGCTAGTGATTACTTTACTACATACAGAGTACGGAGTACTATGAAGGCATTTATTTTATTTAATAATATTTTGAAATCAAATGAAAAAAGAAGAAAGGTAATAATAACACAGAACAAATAAGGTATCAGAATGTTCACCTACTGCCTAGGAACTATATAGGTAATACTTACCTATGGAGTACATTGGGACACACACACACACACATACACACATCACCTTGTACAGCATGCTGACTTAAGATTCACCATGCGTCGTACAGTATGTATTAAGTAGTCTATCCTATGGAGTACAGCACTAAGTATTTCTAAGGTCTGAGGTGCTCTTCTTTCCCCACCAGCTTAGTCCCTACCACCTAGTGAAAGTGTAAGTGGGTAAGCTCCACTTGGCCGATCATTTTGACTATGGTAAGAGCGAAACCTGACTCGACACGTAGGTAACAGCAGTTACAGTGGTAATATTAATTGTACATTACGGAGTATATCTCCCGCCCAATTCCACACTTTCATCCATTTTAGTAGGGAACGGAGATTAAAGGAACTGCCTAAAAGTGTCCAAGAACAAACAAAAAAAAAGAAATTAGAAAGATTAATCCAATATTTTACATAGCTGAGAGAGAACAGTGATACCAACACACACAGCACATTAATCATTTTTAGTCTTATGATTTCATTTCAACCTCTCCATTAACCCCTTGCTTTTATTACCTCAATGTATGTACTCCGTAACTCCGTACTTTGTATTATCATATAGCTACTCCGTACTCCGTACTGCCATCAGGTATCACTAGGGCACTGACTACGTACAGTACATAGATAGTACCTACGGGTCGTACTAATGCTGACTAAATATACATATTACACGATGCCACTACCCGTGGACTTTGTTGGGAGTTGCTGTTTGGCAGGTGCCCTCCAGAGTAGATATCACATTGCAGATCTCTGAGTCTAATCCCTTGGCAACAGAGCCAAGAAGAGAAGACGATAAAGGAAAAGGCAATCGCCGTTCCCTATGAAGAAGTTGAGTCTCTACCAGTATTTCCGAATCATTACCAAGTATCTGAGACCCCCATTATATGGGATCCACCCAGTACCATTGTATATAACCGTTAAAACGGTACACACCTGTTGTACAGTACTTCTACTAGAAGAATTTTCCTAGGAATTCGCCCCTCAGTTGGACGATCTTAGAGTAGTATCTACTACTCTGTACTCCGTAAGTGAACAATGAAAATACTGTTAGTTATGCCTAATTATCCTTTCATACCCCACTGTAGTTGATTATGAGAGTGGTCAGTTACGTATGGTTTTCTCCCTACTAGTACGTAGTCTGAGCAGCACTGCAGTAGACTGTAACACAGTAGTACAGTAGCACAGTAGCACAGTAGCACAGTGATTATGCAACTCCGATTGATCTTCTCCTATCTACTCTGTACTACTCCGTATGCCAAGTACATCCATCTTTTCAATAAAGCTGCGCGATTCAGCCATCTACGTCAGAATACACTTTAGGGAGGTCCATCAACAGCTGTAACTACGAAAAAGATGAATGAAAGGCACAAAGGATAAAAATAAAATACAGCACATAAAGATCTGTTTGTTCTTTTGCATTCCAATGGAAGGTGTCTTTACATCAGTGGGCATGTGTCGGACACCAAGTACGGAGTACTTCTGTGAGACTAAGTAGCCCTCCCTGTCCATATCCTTCTTAATAATGAACCAATTCAACTTTCTCCATACCCCATACATTCTGGTCCTCCCAATTAGACAAGGTAATACTAACAGGAAAAAAAAAATTTAAAGAAAAGGAAAGTGCAAGATGAAAATTGAAGTAGAAGCTATAAAACAGAAGAAGAAACAATTCAAGATTATCAAAAAAGGACCTTTCTTCTGTTCCCATGGTTCGTTCTTAATTGCAATTCCCTGGCGGGTACTCCGTAAACTGCCTTTTAAGAAAGTATGTACTCTGTACTCCGTATGGAGTCCACGGTACTACTCCGTAGAAGTTAGTCTACCTTGTTTGCTCAGATGGCATCCATCTCACCGCCTCCATTCTGCCTGCTTCTATCACCTGCCCCTCTTTCAGCTTATCCTCAACACGCCAATTCGCGATCGTGTCGGTTAGTACTAAGTGGTAGGTAGTAGTACTCCCCAAAGCTCATAAGTGTAACGAATAGGAACAAGGCTTGTATACTTAGGGAGCCTGCTTGATTGTATTGACGATTGGCTCTAACCGTTGTCTTCCTTTTTTTTTTTCAGCGAGTCTTAACCGCCTAACTAGTTAGCCTTCCGCCTCGACAGCCAGTCCTCCCATCATGGAGCAAGAGCTCCTATCATTACTTGCGGACACGCAGTCACCGGTCGCTGACACAAGGAAGGCTGCCGAGCTTCAGCTGCTCCATCTCTATTCCAACGAGAGTTTTCCTCTCTCACTTGCCGCTATCGCCTCCCACGATTCCGTTCCTACCAATCTCCGCCAGTCCGCCCTCTCAGTACTGCGCACCTTCATCGCTGCCGCCTGGTCCCCGAATTTGGATGAGTTTAAGGGCCAGATCCTTATCAATGACGTGAACAAGGCTCAGATTCGAAGGGTCTTGTTGGATTTGGCCACGGCCACAGAGACCCCAGAGCGGAAAGTTAAGTCATCCGCAAGCTTTGCGGTCAGTAAGATTGCCAGCGCCGATTTCCCCGAACAATGGCCAGAGCTCCTTCCTTCACTCCTTCAGATCATCAACGATGCCAACAGCACGGCTAGCGCTCTGCACGGTGCGTTGAAGGTCCTCCTGGATCTTGTTGATACAGGGTTCAACGAGGAGCAGTTCTTTAATGTTGCCAGGGATCTTGTTACCTCATTATTCAACGTCGCAACAAATGAGTCGAGGAAGCCTATACTGCGAGCCCTAGCTGTCGCGGTGTTCCGCTCATGCTTCGATACTCTAGAGATGGTACTCGAGCAACACAAAAACGCGGTCAAACAGTTTATGGACGAGGTGCTTGGCGGCTGGTTCCCTTTCTTCATCTCGACTCTGAAGGCGCCCTTACCGCAGGCTCCCTCCGAGGAAGAAGAAAGTAAGGACGGGGAAATACCATCGCAATGGAGAGGTAGCATCGGACTTAAATTACAGGTTGTTAAGGTATTTACCACTGACACTCTTGTAATATTTACGGCCCCTATGCTAATCGTTCATCCTTCTGTTAGACCTTGATGAAGATCCGAATGGTCTTCCCAGCTCTCATGACCGGCCAGAGCCCTGTTTATTTCTCGACTATATGGACGGAGCTATCCAATATCCAAGCTGCGTATTATAGCTTTTATATCAACGATGAGAGACAAGGTCGCCTGGAAGATGTGGATGGGCTTCCCTATACTCTGGACTTTTTAGTCCTCGAGGAGTTGGATTTGATCCAGACATTATTGAAGGCCCCTCCTGTAAAAGCAGAACTGCAACAGCAATTGCAGAACTCTGGACAGTCTGTGACGAGCTCCAGTTGGCTGCCCGAGATCTTGAAGCTGGCCGGCTCGTATGCCCAGATTACCACAGAGGAGGAAGGTCTGTGGGACATTGATGTGAACCTTTTCCTATCAGAGGAAACATCAGTCACGGCCAATTATACCCCTCGTACATGTAGCGGTGATCTGGTGGTCAAACTGGGTGAATGGTTGAAGGCTCTTGCAGCCGAGGGCTTACTTGTCTACCTGAACAATGTATTTGCTGATTCATCTTCCACGTAAGTATTTCCTTGAAGAATGGGGAGAAAAGAGAGCGTGTGACTAACCTGTGATTTGGGCGGTAGTTGGAAATCCCGTGAATCAGCTCTTTTCATTCTGAACCAACTCCTGCGTGACTTCCACGAGGTGTCTCAATCAATTTCTCCAGAGTTGAGTAATGGTTTCAGTAACCTCATCCAATTTTCAGTCCAGCAGGAGCATGAATTTCTGCGAGCACGTGGCTACCTTGTGGCTGGAATCTTAGCCCAAGTTGCAGGTGAAACCTTTAGTGCAACAGCTGCTTCCTACCTCGAGGCCACACTGAAGGCGATCTCCGAAGATCCTTCGGAAGTTGTCAAGGTCTCTTGCATCCGGGCTCTGCAGGATTTCATGCCTTCCCTTCCTACCAGCATGACGATTCCCTTACAGATCTCAGTTATCTCAGCTATATCAGATTTCGTCTCCGAGCATGACCTCCGTGAGCCTTCTGATAGTGATGATCTTAAAGTGACACTCGCAGAGACACTCCGTGATACAATCATGGTGAACCCAAGTGTAGTTCTCTCGTCTATCGCTATCGATGTGCTTTTCAACATTGCCAGCAATGGGGCTACCAACTTCCAACTAACAATGATTGTGACCGAGGCGTTCGAGGATATCGCGGAATCTGTTGCAGAACAGGGCCATGATTCCTTCGTCCTTCTCTGCGAAAAGGTGTTGCCCTCATTAACAGGGGCCATTGACGTGGGAAATCTCACCCAAGAGAATGCGCTGACGAATTTCGCTGCGGACCTCCTGCGAGCGCTTGCGGAAAGGGCCCTCGAACCTCTCCCGGCTGGATTCGTGGAGGCTGTCATGCCCAAGCTGAACCGACTGTTGTTAGATTCGACCGACGCGGAGCTCATTCGCCCGGCAACGGAAGCAGTTAGACATATGCTTTCGCATGACTTCAACCAGTTTGTTAGCTGGCGTGATCCACAAAGCGGGAAGGAGGCAACTGAAGTTGTTCTAGTGATCATCGATCGGTTGCTGGGTCCAGCCGTTGATGACAATGCCGCGACCGAGGTTGGACAATTGGCCGCCGAATTAGTAGAGAGAGCAGGATCTGAAAGACTTGGCCCTTACCTACCACAACTCCTACAGGCGGTCGCTCAGCGACTTGCCACTGCCGAGCAAGCCCAATTCATCCAAAGTTTGATTCTCGTCTTCGCTCGGCTGACACTCATCAGCGCGCGAGAAGTTGTGGATTTCCTGGCTCAGGTGGATATTGGCGGCCAGAGCGGACTCCCCATCGTGATGAGCAAATGGCTTGAGAACTCGGTCAATTTTGCCGGGTATGATGAAATTAAGCAGAACATCATCGCCTTGGCGACGCTTTACAACCTCGAAGATTCCCGATTGGCTCAGGTGCAGGTTAAAGGCGACCTTATCATCCAGGATACCGGCCGCATTAAGACGCGATCGCAAACCCGCAACAATCCAGATCTATACACTACTGTGACCGCGCCGTTGAAAATTGTCAAAGTCTTGGTCGAAGAGTTAGCCGCGGCATCGGGAAGCAAAGAGATCGATGCGGCCACAGCTGCTGCCCTTGAAGAAGAAGAAGGCAGTGACGACGATGATTGGGAAGATATTCCTAGCAACACCCTCGATCTTAATCTTGGGGTGACCAAACAGGAGCTTATGGCGTTCGGAGAGGGTGGCACAGAGGGGGTTTTCGGTGTGCGCAAACGTGACGACGAGACGCAAGCCTTCTTGTTAGACTTTTTCCGGAACGCATCCACTAAATCAGAGTTCCAACAGCTCTTTGCAGCCTTGACGCCGACTGAGCAGGATAAGCTCCGGAGCTTAGGATGAGCGTTAGGCCGCTGGTCTGATGCCAGGACACTGTCGATATGCCTGTTCCCTCTCCTCCCCTGTCAATTTTTTATTTTTATTTTTCTTTGTTCTCGTTTCGCGGTTTGCCTCGTCTAGCCTTAAGATGTCGACTTTTACGGTATAGGTTATTGGCAAGATTGGCCATACAAGTGTACCAGCCTGGACTTATCCATGTCCAATGTATTTAGAGGGTGACGGGATATGATCGTGGTGAGGCAGGATAGGGTTTGTGGCTCTCAGGTGCGATAGTGCGGACCCAGAACACTCGAATGAGTGACTTGGTCATGCATCAATATTTGAACGCTTGAGTGACATTGTCTTGTTGGAGCATGTATATTGCATGAAACATTAACAGCTCCCTACCAACACAGAGGACCACATGCCTACTAGTACTTTAGTTTTACCAAAAAGCAAATGCAAGCGGGTGTTGTTTAGAGAACAATGAGACGACACTCAAAGGGACACTGTGGCTGCTACCAGTGAGACCAGCTTTGCACTACTAGTACTCCGTACATCTCTCAGCTTTAGGTAGGTAGGCATTGATAGGTATATGCCCCCCGCCAATCATGGCGTCTGGAGAAATTTACTGCCCTTAAATGTCGGGTGCAGGTGGGAGAGAATATTTCCCGCAATATGTGATTGGACTGTATCTATGCAACATCTTGCCTACTAATTGGATAGTTTGGTAGTTGGAGGTAGTACCTAGTAAAGTAGGTAGTACTGTGCCTAGGTAGGTAGTACTACCAGTTCATCAAGTAGATACATAAGTGGACATGAGGGCATAGGACAGGATGATTTTTTACCAATCGGAACCAGTCTTAGATCGATGATTGTTGGAACTAGACATGCATAGACGGTCTCTTATCCAGCCTCCGTAGGACGGACAGCTACATCATTTTTCCTAGGAATGGATGCAACACACACTTAGGTAACTTGTTATATCATCTAGTACGTAGTACCTAGGTATGGAACTGCACTTGCTTCTTTTGGTATCTCGTACGGTTACTACCACCTCAGCGAACACAACAATGTACGACAGTTACAATCAAGCAGTGCAATAGACATGTTAATCACTTAAGAGAAGAGTAGTACATAAAAACTTTGCCTGTAGATTGGAGAGAAAAATAAGGGTTTCTGACACGGCTTCCTACCTAGGTAGCCTGCGGTACTCCGTAGTTACCTCACTATTAGGTATCCTCCAACAGTTGAGCGATGGGTTTTCGGAGTACGGGTGCTGTGACCCGTCATGCCTTATGCACGTAAAGTGGACTAAGTAGTAGTAGGTACGGTAGTACTCCCGTCCGTACGGAGTACTTAGCACTAAGGTTAGTATAGTAGGTACTCCGTACCCGACGGAGTACTCCGTACGGACCTAGTAGTAATACCTACCTACTTGATAAAGTGGCTGATCGACTGAAACAGTGGCTTTTATTGGCCCCTGAGACAGGTCCTGCTATGCGGGGTTTTTTAAGTTGGTGTGTATTCGAGGTACCGACTAGTAGTATTTTGAAGTTGGTATTTATCAAGGCACCCAGGGTGTCTTTGATGCACAAAACATTTACAGGACCATCAGCACCCACTCCTTCTGGTCGTTTCTTCATCAAATTTAAGTTCGAGACCAGGCAAACTCTGGTTTAGACCGATCGGCCAAGTAATTCCAGGCGTGTCCAGAGTGATCTTTGTGCAACACTGGGTTCGGCCGCACAACAAATCAGCTGCCGATAGACAGTACCAAGCAATACCCGGAACCAGTGCACTGGTGCACACCGCTATCATCTAAGGGACCCGGTATCCTTTCTCTTGGGTCCAACTTACCCGTGTTTTGCAATTTAGGGTTCATTCGGAATCATTCCCCAATACTCCGTACTGACCCTCTCAACGAAATTATTAGTATATATTCACTTGTTTACCCCTCTAAGTATCGGAAGGATGATCCTTTCTCTTGGCTTCAGGGTTTTTCTTTTCTATTCCGATAGATAACTATCAATTTTCAACTAATTTCCCCTGGATCACTTTTCCCCTCATTCATCTACTTATCTTGACAAGTATGGCGCACCAACCCAATCTTGACGAGCATATTGCAGTTGATGTGAGACATTTCCCGTTCCCTCCCCCACATTTTATCCCTACTAGTATCTACACAATTTGTTAGATGGCTTTGGACTTCGAAGCAGATCAATTGGCATTTTGCTTCTGTCCCAGAAAAAAATCAAAATTCCTTATCAGCAGAATGTGACAATATTTGTGCTACTATAGATTGTCACGTCAATTTATGTTTTGCTCTTGTTCGCTTCAAGTTGTTGTGTCCAGGGCGGGTCTTGGTACTACTATACAACATTCCGATAATTCCGTTCCCCCCCCCTCTTGCTGGACTTGCTTGTCTCCAGCAGTCTTAAAGAACAATGATTGACCCCCCTGCAAGACTAGTGACGAAGACTCCCTCTGTGATGCCCAATCCATCATCGACTCCAATATGAGTCTTCATTCCACAGTCCGAGACTACTCTTACGAAAATGGCCGCCGGTACCACGCCTACAGAAACGGTCAATACCCCATGCCGAACGACGAGGAAGAGCAAGACCGTCTAGCATTCATGCATCATCTGTTTAAACTTCTCCTGGGGGGACACCTGTATCGGGCCCCCATGGATCAAACCCAGATGCCTGAGCGCATCCTCGACGTCGGCACCGGCACCGGCATCTGGGCGCTCGAAATTGCCGAGGACTTCCCCGACGCGGAGATCGTCGGTACCGACCTGAGCCCTATTCAACCGACCTGGGCGCCGCCGAACTGCACATTTCTCGTCGACGACGCCGAGAGTGAATGGGCTTTCAGTCCCAGTGAGGCGTTCGACTACATTCATGTTCGCAGTTTGGGCGGTGGCATATCCGATTGGCAGCGGTTCCTTGAACAGGCGTTCGAGCATGTCAAGCCTGGCGGTTGGGTCGAAATCCAGGAGTATGAGACCTGGATACGCTCCGATGATGGCACAGGCGAACAGGCAAAGATGCTTATGGATTGGCAGTACAAGATAGATGAGGCGAGCCGAGGGTTTGGGAGACATATGAATGTTGCGCCTCACCTTGCTCAGTGGATGGAGGACGTTGGATTTAGAAACGTTCAGGATGATGTCTACAAGGTCTGTAAGAAACTTTCAGTCTTTCTTCCTTCCGGATCCCATTGAGACATCCTAGCATTGGTTTTCTTGTCTTTTAAGGAAAATATGGCTAACCAACTTCAGGCTCCGGTGGGCTCATGGCCCAAAAGTAGTCGATTGAAGGAAATCGGACGAGTCGGTAAAGTCACTTTATACGAGGCCGTCGAACCATATACACTGGCCCTGTTCACTCGTGTTCTGGGATACTCCCCCGAGGATGCCCGGGAATATGTGGACAAAGTCCGCGCGGAACTTCTCGACGGGTCCCATCATATCTACGTGCTATACCACTACGTATACGGCCGACGGCCGTTGGAAGGATAAAACGAATGAATAAGTGATTAACGAATAACGACGATGAGTGGTGCCGCATGCCTATGGTTTTATCTTTGTCGATAATGTTTTCTCGAATACCCCCAAATGTTGGCCACGACGATAGCCTAATAATGAACAATGTTTGCATATAATAACTATCAAAAAAACAAGTACCCAACCAATCTGACTATCCCTGGAGAGAATAACCTACACCCTCACCGGTACCCATCGCCACCAAATTGGCCCTCATCTTCTCCGCCCGCTCCCCAACCCCAAACGCAGCATCATCGCGATGAACCCAAGCCCCAACCCCATGCTGCAAAACCGCCGTAGCCCTCACCTTCTGATCAACTTGATCCCCAGACACCCCCTTCAACCCAATACTCCCATGCAGTGTAAGCCTCGTCTCCTCCCCTCCCTCCATCTTCCCCCGATACACCCCCCGATGCAAAATATTACTATCATAAAACACAGCATCCCCAGGCCGCAACTCCACCACCAACTGCCCAGGCAACTCAGCCTCGTAAGGCCCCGCATTCCGCTCAACCTCCGTCCTCACCCGTCGATGCGATCCAGGAACAACAACCAACGACGCATCAGGACAAAGCGCCAAATTATACTGCGCATGACTCTGTTTCCCCACCGGACTCTTCGATTCCAATAACCTCAACTCCTCCTCCGGTCCCACCGTCTCGGGAATATCATCGCGATGCCACCGCAGCTCGAAATCCCTCGTCTCCGGCGCCACGAGCAGATTGAACAATTCCATCACTAGTGGTTCCTCCTCGGCCGTGTCGCGTTTCACGCCGAGGAGCTCCTCCGCGACCGCGAGTACTTGTTCGGAGAAGTAGAACCGCGCGAATTCAGTCCGTCCCGGCATCTCGGGATGCAGGAGATGCTGGACACCCCAGATTCCCCCCTCTGAGGCTGGAGGGGGTGTTGTTGGCCAGGGGGGGAATTGCTTAGGGACGGTGCGGAAGTGCGCCCACTGGCCGGTGCGGGTGAGGGTGGTGGCTTTGGTCGCTGCGGCGCGGAATTGGTCGGTTTCTTCGGGGCTGAGTAGGGAGGGAATGCGGACGAAGCCATCGCGTTGGAGGGCGTCGAGGTAGGGAGTTGATTGGACTGTCATTTTTCTTCGTCTTTTGGGATGCTCCGGGAGATTGTTACGGTGGTAGGTAGAATGTTGGAATTAATTGCTTTGAATCGGAATACGGTTGGACTCAAAGTGGGGGAGGAGAAACGGTTCAAATATGTGCTGTACCAATTCCTTTTCTTTATAGTATGTATAGACAACGGATTTGTTGTCACCTTGGACCTCATACAACTTCATTCTATCACCAAACAATGTTGTATACGCGGAATACTACCTCGGGAATAAGGCTCATCAGGTACTTTCTCCGAAATAATCATCAGATTACCCCGCGCGTCCAGACTGATAGATAAGAAAGCGGAGTTCTTGCACAGTCCAAAGTTACATTGCTAGTTTGATGGTTACATACACGCGTGGTATTATTATGAGGTCTTTTTCTACTCCTAGTTGTGCATATTCTTTGCATCCCGTCGGCGTGGTCTAGAGCAGTCCATATTAAAAAAACCCCAAATACATGAGACGTCCCAAGAAGCCACCTTTGTCAATGTCAAAAGTTTCAGTACACTTTTCTTCTCAGTTTCACGCAAAATCTCAATCAAACGCAGCCTTCAGGGATTATTCTTCCACTCAAAATGACCCATCAATCAACTGAATCAAGCGGATCAATCGGATCACTTGGCATCCAAGGTTCCCGGGCCATGGGGTTTTCAAAATAAGGGAAACCCTCAGGGGCCATTTGTTCGAACATTGCCGCCGGGATTCCCATAGTATCAGCTATGGCAGCTCGCGCCCGCTTGTCGGCCTCACCGGGGCGACTAACTTTGTAATACTCTGTGGTGCGAACTAACTCTGTCTTGGAGAACTCCTCCGGGTAGTCATTGACTCTCACGTCAGACGACCTAACAACCGCAACGTCGCCATTTATCTCCCTGCGATAACATCGGCTTGCAACAGGGTTGATCGGTGGATCCGTCTTCTCGTACTGCTGGTAAGCATGGTAATGCCAGCGGTTAACAGGCCGGTGGGAGTACAATTTGCCGGGTTCGAGAACGCCTCCCCATTGTCTTTTCTTCTTCAATTCATCCATCTCTGCACCCCAGTTGCCGTATGAGTCCAGCGGAAACGGTTCGATATAATCAGCGTCGGTGGGATTCTCTTTCGTCGGGTCGATGGGGGTGGCTCGGATGATAAAACAGTTGTATTTCTTTGCCCCGGCGCACGTCTTCTTGTGTACCTTCCAGTGGCTCTTCTGGCAGGTTGGAGAGCAGTATGCTGCTGTTCTGCAGCCAGAGCAGTGGTGCTTGCCTGGTTTCTGGCAGCTCAGGGAGGAGCAAACTGCGACATCACTTTGATTTCCCATCCTTGCGATAGTCCTGTCAAGTGAGGTAAGGTAATAACTAATGGATGTTCGCGAGTGCAATGGTTAAATGACTAGAAAGTCGTTGTTGTCTCCTATTTAAAGGGCGCGTGTCTGGGCGGTCAAGCGGTGAAAATTACATGAAAGAAACTACTACTCCATATTTTTGCGGTGAAACGAGCGTAGTAAGACAATACGACAATGGGGACAAACGTGCGAGGTGTTGATACGGCCATAGTGGCCACTCCGCAACAATATCGGGATCGATGAGAGGGATGTCTGTATAGTATTCATTTCTCATATGTAGTAGATTGCTGGATAGTATAGACATGCATGACTTGGGTCTCCGAGGGAAATCACTTACCTGTACGGAGTAATCCCACAGATTCAATCGATCCAATAAAATCGACGTCATTGCCACTTTTATAATCGTCCGGGGTCCACTTTCTATCTTTCAAGTTCCAAGTCCCAAGAGATCGAAGAGCAGTGGCTGATTAGTAGGGATTGGCGAAGACAATGCTAAGTATAAGTACGGAGTACTCCGTAGTGGTAACTTGAACGATAAATACCAGAGCTGAACCCGTCATCTGAATGAATATTTTACGAGGGGTACTCCGTAACTACAAAAGTTATCCCCCACTACTATCCACCACCATCATATTTTACAATGAAGACTTGCCAGTGCTTCAGCGATGACGCTCTGCTGTTTTTTATAGATCACTAGCAAAGAATTCTTTCTTTTTGTTACATTTTTCTTCAAAAGGCTTGAAATTAGAATACTCCGTACAAAGACCCTCATTCAGTTGGTGTTTTCTTTCAACTTTTTGCCAAGCTCGTAAGCTAAACTTAACCTTTTCTCTTGTGATTTTACGTGATTTTACCCCTCCGTGGATAAAATTTCCCAAGACATTGAAGCATCAACTTGGAACATCCACAGTCACATTAACAATGGCCTCAACAACAAACATGGGCTTTAATGCCCTTCTTGTTATATGTCTGGTGCTTGTCGTACTCCCGTCTCAGGTTCATGCATTTGGCGCTGGCAGTATGTGTGACCTTGGCGTTTGTCGCTTTCCCGATAAGGTCTCACTTTGTTGCTAACTCGATCAGATATCGCTTCGATCTCGGCCGTTGAGGGAAAGAACTGGCGCCATGGGGATATTGAAGATATGCTCAAGACTATTGCCTTTATTAAAGGTCACAAATGGACTTCCACCATGATCAAGCGTGTCTACTTTGGAAACTGGTTGCGTGATTAGTGAGCCTCATCTCTTCCGAAGCTAGTATCTGTCTGTAACACGAGCTGACACCCTTTAGCTCCCAGGCCATGGATGTCGGGACTCTCAAGAATCTCCAAGCTGATACTATCCGAATCCTTGTCTGGATCCTTTCGTTCATGACTTTTGGCTACGCGACGGCGGAGTTTGAAGTCACAGCTGATCGGCTTGGGACTTATCGTCCGGAGGAGCATATCGAGTTCGTCCTTCTCTGCACCTTGTCCGAAAGTTCTGGATGATGAGTACTGATTCCTCTTACAAGCAATCCTAAGGATTATGCGGATAACCAAGATGCGCGTCAATATGATCCTCGCCTGCGCGGCCCTATTCGTGATATTGAGCTTGAAATCGATCCGGAGACCGGTATGAAGAACTATATCGCCAACGAAAGAGGAGACTGGGCTACAAGCTCTGGGTATATCAAATACAGCTTGGCTCGCAGTATTCACTATGGAAGGTTATATACAAACGGACGCAATAAGGGAAATGAAGAGGACCTCTCTGAAGCTTTGCGGTGCCTTGGCCAAGGACTTCATACTCTCGAGGATTTCGCAGCACATACTAATTATTGCGAACTCGCGTTGCGTGAAATGGGCTTTCGCAATGTATTCCCGCACACTGGCACGCGAACTGAGATGAACGTTCGCGGTCACCGTGTCTTCCCGCTCGTGACAGGAACATTCGGTATGGTTGATTTCTTCCATTCCGTGCTGGGAGAAGCTACCGATCATTTCACCCAGTCAGAGGTCAACGAAATGGATGTTGCGCTGGGAGATGCACAATCTAATACATCCTCTGGCTCAGCCAGCGCGTTGACAGCACTGCTCGGCAAGATCCCAGGAACGAAGGATCTTGTCGATGAAGCTGAAGAACTCCAACGTCGCTCAGCAGCACAGGAATCTGCAAACAAGCGCGGTAGTCATGCCGGATATTCAACCCGCGAGTCTACACGATCCTTCGATAACTTCGACTCGGGCAACAGTCGAGGTTTTGGAGATGAACGGAGCAGGGCCACCAGAACTGATTCCAATCAGCCTTCCTCAGGCGGTCAGTCGGGCTTGCCAGGAGCACCTGACTTTGATGCAAAGAAGACCATAGCCCAGATCTATCCTATCCTGCAGTTCAGGGATAATGTGGTTCGGAAGCTCTCATCCATCATTGAGAAGATCCCCGGTCTGGAAGCATTGGTTGAGAATATTACTGAGACCCTGACCGTATTTGTCATGTCTCTACTGGCGCCATTCATCCGTCCGATCATTGACGCCGCTTCTCAGTCGCTCAAGACTGGCTCTTCTGGTGTCATTGATGCTTCCGGCCAACATCAGTATGAACCATGGACTGATCCATCTTGCACCGATCCTACCCATTCTTTGCTGTCCAAGGATCACTTCTCCAATATTCTCAACGAGCCTGCTGGTCATGTCGCTTCTGCTATCCTGAAATACGTGGCGCCCCGCGTTCTGTACGCTTGGGAAAACACCAACATCCCTGAGCAGCAAGTTTTGGATGATTGCCTCAAAGTGTTCCATCATCCTGCTCTGAGGGATATGCGCAATGAAGCACACCGAACCATGTACGAAGCAGTTCAGTCCTGGGTGGACTCCAGGCCAGATCGTGGCTCCGAACTTAATGATGTCCTTAGCTCTGAGGGTGTGAAGGAGGGCAAGAATCAAAAGGGAGATGGTGACCACTCCCATGGGCACGGCCATAGCCACGGTCACGCTCCTCAGCAGTCCCAGTACCGCCCGCCCCAACAGCAGCAGCAAGGCTTGTCCAGCCCCTTAGACCAATTTTCCAGTCTTCCCATCCCAGGTATCTCTAACTTGAACAAGCTGAGTAGCACGTTCTCTAGCTTTGGACTAGGTGGTTCCTCGAGGAGCAATGAGGATTCTCCGCAACAGAGACAGAGTCCACCACCACCCGAGCCGCAGCATCAAAAACACAAACAGTCTCACCAGGGAAATTCTCATCAACACCAGCATCAGCATCAGGAATCCCACCACCAAAGCTACCAGTCGCGTTACTCCGAGGGCGGTTACAGCAGTCACCAGAGTAACCGCCACAGTCAGGGCGGACAAAGTGCCGACTACTACCGCCAAACGCAGTCCAGCTATGAATACGAAGGTTATTCCGAACCCCAAGAATACGATCAACGCCCCCACCACAACAGTCATCACGGCTCGAGGTATGATCAAGGCTCCGGGCAAGGCTACAGGCAAAGCTCCGGGCAGGGCTCCGGGCAGGGCTACGGACAAGGATATGAAGGCGGGTACGGGTCTGGTGGATCCCGGTGGTAATTCGATATGGTGAATATATTTTTTTTGTACTCCGTATTGCCCCCTTTCTCGCAATCGGGTTGGACTATCTAAAGCAGAAAATCATGGAGTCGGCTTTGTGTGAAATTCACTCTGCCAGATACGGTTTATGGTTGCAGTTTCAGAGACACACGTGCCAGCTTTCCCTATTTACTCCATTCTATATTTAGATATGCATGTCTGAACGAAAGAGTGATAAAGCCAAATTGAACTTTTAGTTGGAGGTCGACCTAATCCTGCCGAAATAGTGGATATTCTAGCACGACCATCGAGAGGGGTCGTACTTCCTTTTTGCTCATCATCGTTTTTTTATTTTTCAATTTAAATCATCTTCGCGAGCGATTCCATCTGGTTAAGAGTTATGGGGTCTCCTTTGATGCCCACTTTTGCTTCTTCAATCGTAGCTTCATAAGACGATTCCGACTGGCTATCGGCCATTTTTGAAAACTCTAGTAATGGTAGCATGAATCTTCCTCTCTTCCTTGACTGTAACGTATAAGACATACTTAGAATTTTGGGGGGATTGAACGTGTTACCGGTACTCCGTAGAGGACTTCCATCCTTTTATCACTCCAAATAAGATGTCATATTTCAAAAAAAGAAAATAAAAACAATAGGTTTTAGATCTGCGTAGTAGGCTGTACAATTTAGGATCCATCATTTTCTCGTAGTGCCCATTATCTTTCCTGGAGACTTCTTCTATCAAATGTCACGATGATTCAGATAGTTCCAGCATTGCCTACTAGATCCTTGCTCGCAGCAGCTTTGGGGAGGCAAGAAAGAAGCCAGCTAGCACATGTGGCTGCTGCCAGAGCTGCAAGACCCTGCCACTTCTCGTTTTGATGGGAGTCTGCGTAGCCAGAAATCCCACGAATAACGAGACCCCCGACTGCATTCGCTATTTGAGCTGATTTCATGTCAAGGCATCGAATCTTCTTGTGCATCTCTACCATTCTATCCCGAGTACGTGCATCTCTCAAAGGATAGTTCAGCGATGCAACAACGCCAGAATGAATACGGGGTAACAGTTCACAGCGTTGCTTTTTCCGACAGACAAGCTCGTCCCTGTCACACGACTCACAGGGATCTCTGCTGTCTTCGTGTCGGACGAATTCGACGTGTTCGTAAGCTGAGTTGAAAAGGTAGTCTTCACAAATATCGGGCCACCGAAACAAGCTACTTTTTGAAGGCATGTGCTTCCACGTCTTTAACATGTTCTTCCCGAGTGTATCACCCTGGGATTTCTTGTATTCTGTTAGGAACTGATTTGCCGCGGAACGGAGCGCTTCGTCCGCCAAGTTCTTCACACTGGTTGACCGGAACTGGTCGTTGAGATATATGACTTCGCTTTCCTGAATGGCTATTACGACATCTCCCAGCCGGATATCAGTATCCTCGTTATTCTGCATCGGCACTCCTTGGCCGATTCCAACCAGCAGCACATGTTGGATTGTCTTGAACTCTTCTAGCATCATCCGGGCATGGAATGGTGTGGGAACCACTTGATCTGGATCTTTCGGATAACACACAACTACGTTGTGACCATGTAGTTCTCCTAGCATATAGGTGTTGACATTGCCCAGAACTTGCAGCGGGTTGGAGTGCAATTCATCGAGCATGGCTAGCGCAACCATGTATTCTGCTTTTCGATTCGCGCAGATCCACCCTACTCGATATATTCTTGGATCGCTAGACGGCTCAGTGGATGACATCTTGTAGGGAACAGTCTTTGTGATGATAGACAAGACAGGTAGGGAAAGATGATCAGAGGTGCAGTGGGAAACCAATGATGAAATCTAAATGATCCAGGGTATATCGCTTATATGCTGATGTGGAGGCGTGGTCAAGCAGGCAGGTGTATAGTTTTGGTAGATAAAAAGATACCAAAGCAACAGCTTTATAGCTGGATGGTATCATGGGGGTTTGTATGCTGAAGAATATATAGTATTCTAATTCAGCTTTCCATTTCTTTGCTCCTTCATTACTATTTTTGTCCCTTTGTGCGTGTCACTATATGAGTAGCTCTGTGCCAGATTTGACCGCAATAGTTCCCAACTTATGTTGTATAATCTGCGCAGACTTTCTACTCTGGGGGCCAACTGGAGTTCAAGGAGAACATTCACAAAGCCCCTCTTTGTCATCTAGTCCATTCCTAAAATAATGGAACAGGCACTATCTTGGTTCCATCAATCTCTAACACAAGATCTAGGTGTGAGGTCCCCCCTACCACAGATCCAGATTCCCTTCAAGTTGTTTCAAAGCAGCCCATTTCACAATGCCTCAGCAGTTCAAGTATAACCAACATTTCCCGTATTCAACACCATAGCGAGCCTAGGTAACCCTCCACCTCATCCCACCCAATTCTCACCAAGACCTAAAAAACCCTTCCCCACACATATCATGCAATATATCCCCCTTCACCCTCAACACAAGCCGGGCTAGCTCAATCGGTAGAGCGTGAGACTCTTAGTCATCACGGTATCTCAAGGTTGCGGGTTCGACCCCCGCGTTCGGCTTCATTTTTACTGCAGCCCCTATTGCAAAATATATATATATTTTTTTTTTTGATTTTTTGTGATTTTTTTGGTTCATCCCAAAGGTGCTGAGACAGGATGGTTGAATCCGGCCTCTGATTGGCTGTTTCTTTGCGGGTCGGGACGGGTCGGTTCAATGCGGCCCTAAGAGAACTTCTATGCAACCCTAATGCGTCCTCCTTGTCCCTGCATGAACTGGATATTCTTTAGGGAGTAGGTTTTTCTTAGAGTAGGTACGGAGTACTCTGTCCTATCTACTCCGTAGTCAGTGTAGATCTGATGATCTACCCTTTGTATTAAACATATGGGGACAGCTACGTCATGTACTCAATAGGGGGAAACTTCTATGTATGTACATACATGGTAGCCAAGTCTACTCAGACTACAATGTACACACAGTGCTTGATACTATTTGAATTTCATCCTGGTACCTGTACTCCCTTCCCTGTATAAAGCCGGAGTTTGGTTGTCCAGATGCATGCTGGTGAGGAGTCACAATTTGAGCAAAATCTCCGTCATGTGGCAAGGGTTTCCCTGTATGCAGTTGACAAATCTATTTCGGGGTGTTCTTTGGGGGTGTTTCATTTGTCTGTTCGCTCTTTGTGCGCTAGGAAGAACCCTGCAAGACGGAGATGATGCGGTTGTCTGGATATGGTGAAACAGGGGTTTTATCCAGTTTCAGACGTCCTATCTTGGAGAACAGGGGGTCTGGGGAGAAAAAGAAAAGAAGATTGACGGCTGAGCTACTACATACGGAGTACGGAGTATTGTCATACATGGATCTGCACTGGTGCTCCGTACAAACTTAGGATTCTCCGGGCATTACGGAGTACTCCGTAGTATCTTCTTTATTGCAGCTTAGATCTTATACGATCCAGAGTTAACCTTTGTGAACTCCGACAAAAGCGTGGTTGCACATGTCCTACAAGACATCATATATATATGCTAGCTGTAAGGTTTATGGAGAAAGAAATCATTCTACAGGGTATATAAAGAGCGAAACAGTAAGCCTGGCGGTAGAGCAGGTCTAAGTACAGATTAGTACAGGGAATATCACAAGGCTGTCTAGAGACTACAGTAAATTTCAAAACATGAACGCTGGGTATCAAAAATTCAGTCGCAAAAAAAAAAACACACACAGTACTACTCCTTCAGACCTGAATCTAGTACCAAATTAGGGCAGATATTATTATTCGTGGAGTCGAACGCGCACGCCCACTATCAAAGTTTGGTCCCTTCGCGTCCGCTGTCGCTGAGTCTTCGGGGTTGAAAAAAGCCCGGGGATGGCCCAGCAGCATGGCTTGGTCCTGCTACCGAGGAGCCCAGCTGCCCGGCCCGCGTTTCGTTGCCATTATTGCCGCCGTTGGTGCGAACCCCCGTTCGTTGACTCTGGTGGATGCGAGGGTTCATGAGCCATTGCACCTGCATTCGAATGCTACCGACCGCAGCGTTCGTGTGAGCCATATCCTCCTTGAGTCGAAGGCATTCATTCATAATGGCCATGCTGGCACGAGAATCGAGATCCGTGATCGCATGTGACAACTGTCCGACTTCTTCCCGAAGAGACTCATGGAGAGCAAGAAGGTAGGTAGTCGCATTGGACGAGAAGTTATTGGCACTATCAAATTGTTCGTTTACCGTCTGGGATGAGTTTGACGGGCTTCCTTGGCTGCCAGACTCAGCCGGTCTGTCTGGGTTCCGTCCAGAAATCACACAGGACGATTCAACGAGATTAGAACGGATGTTTGCAAGCCCATCCTCGAAGATCTCGTTGCGCTGCTGGAGATGACGGATAGTCAATTCAAGGGAATCAAGCCGTGAATTCTGAGCCTCGAAGTAAGGTCCTATGGTTATCAATGGGCAGGTCTGCTCATGCACCGCTAGCTCCACCCGTTTTACTTTGATGGGACACCCGTACTTGGATGCGGCGCAGCAATGAATCGCCTCTGGGCAAGCATCTATGTGCTCTCTCAAAGCCTTGCGAAATACCGTGGCCTCGCAGTCGGGACAGGTAGTTTTCAAACCCGGGCATAGTTCCTTAGCATGCTCCTACAGTTGGAAATCTTCCTTAGTAGAGGCTCCTGGGAAACAAGGATACCAAACGTACCTGATAATCTTGTTCCATGATTTCCGCATCACAGCGTAAGCATCTATGGAGTTCATGCATGCATTTGTTTTCTGCACTTAGGTCCTTCTTCCGAGTCTTCTTCCTGCAGAAAACATCTGGACAATCCATGAGTCTGTGGCCGCAGTATTTGTCGACATGGGACTGGATATGGCCTCTTGGGACAATCTCCTTGCAGCCTTGAACTTCAAATGGGCACTTGACCCGTATATCATCGCACATATTGATTAAGAATCGGGGGACAGTGAGGTAAACACCCCGCGTCGGCGTTCGGCAAGTAGGGCATTTGAATTCGTCTCGATCGGTGTCGAAAGTGGTGATCGCCGTGTTCAAACATTTTTGACAGAACACATGGTCACACTGCAATCGAACTGGACGGATGTATGGGCAATGACAAATTGCACACATGAGATGGTCGTCATAGTTGGAAACGTAATCTAGCGAGCGGAGGTCGACAATCTCGTCACGGTCGCAGCCTGGGTCCATCGCAAGAAAATCGTCGATATTCATCTTGCAGAAGTTTCAAGTGCCCGGTTCGCGGGGCACTCGATTTATAATCCCAAGGCCCTCAGCCTTGTCGCACCAGTGACAATCAGTATAGGGGCTGATGTGAGAGAGGATCGTCTGTCGATTTGCCGCAGGGATACGATGATGAAACAGGTACTAGCATGGGTGGTTACACGGTGGCTTGAAGTTCGTTGGCAATGTAGTAACCCGATGGACAATTGCGACAAACTTGACGGAGCGCCACAAAGGAAATGTGGAAATGAGTTGAAGAGTGGAGTTGAGAAAGTCAGAGACAAGGAACTACGAACTATTGCGGGGAGGAAGGAAATTGATAGCGATAAATAAATTAAATTAAATTTAAACGGGCGGCGGCGGCAGAGAACCAGAAAATCCACTTCCGCGACCGGCCGAAAACGAGAACAACAACTGTTTTCATCTCACCTTTTCGGTTACAACCTCATCTTCATCTTCATCTTCATCCTCATTCAACCCATTATCATCGTCATCATCATCAGTGTCCGAATTATCGGTCGTTATCCTGAGCGAGTCATCCTCTCAACCTTTACCTCGACAACAATCCGGAACTCGTCAGGTCCTGTCTTTGTCTTCTCCGCATTGCTGCCTCAGTGTGACGCTTCAATCTTTCACGATCGGCTCCACTATCGTGCTTGAAAATGCCGAGTCCATCCCAACTCTTTCTACTGGCAGACCATATCAAACTCTCCCTCTTAGAACGACAACGAGCAATCTCATTGGATTTGGAACCCAATAGTCAAGACGGGGAGATCTCTCGCTCGTTGGAATCGTTGCACGATGGTATCGAGGACGTGAGACAAGACCTCGCACGGCTTGAACAGTCCGACGATGATGGAGCTGCCGATTTGAAAGACCAGTTATTCCACCTGAAATCACAGTACCAAGATCTGTCCTCCCAATTCAGCGGACACAAACCCTCCGTCGACGCCAGTGGTCCGTCTCAATCTCCTGAATTTCCTAATGTCAAGTCGTCTCCCGATCTCAAGCAACCCATCCCGCAACACCCGCCTTCGAAGTCAGTTCGTTTCATGAACTCGGCTGCGGAAGAGGCCGACCTTGAACGACAGAACCTTTTCCAACCGTACCGCGACTCCCCTTCTCCCCCCGGTTTAGACCAATCGGACATGTCGAATGAACAAATCTATGATCGGCATAATCAAGTCCTTCGCGATCAGGACGAACAACTAGATCGTCTGGGCGAGTCCATTGGGCGGCAGCATCAGCTCAGCATTCAGATCGGAGATGAGCTCGAAGGCCAGGTCGTACTGTTAGATGGCATGGATGGTGATGTTGATAGGCATCAGCATCGGTTGGATGGGGCTAGACGACGACTGAATAAGATCCGGAGAAGTGCGGGGGACAATTGGAGCTTGATGACGATTATCGGGTTGATCATCATTCTGGTCATCCTCATTGTCATTTTGAAATAAACCCTAGAGCGTATAGAACCTCCGGTTGAATTTTGGTTGAGGGAGTGTCCCTCCGCGGCGCATGGCGTTTCATCTTGGATATGAGTGATGGATTCCCCTCTGTGTTTTGTGGGATTATCTCGACTTATTGAACGTATATGGTGTCTGGAGTAATCATTCCATTACGAATTTGTCTATTGAACGACAGCAATTTTGCTTTTTTTTTTTCCCATCACATCCGCTTCCATATGACCTCTGTCAGGGATTTGAGGGTCTGCAATCCACGTCTTATGTCCTATACGAATACCCCCAATTTATACCTTCGGAGTAGGTATACATGGCATTATAAAAGAACCCTCCTTCTGGGCGAATCAAAACAAGTACAGTACATCTCTCCTTGAAACCTCAAATAGTATCGCAGCACTCCAAACAAGAAAAGAGGAGAAAAAGGGAAAACGAAAAACTAGCCATCATCCCTTCATCGAAACTAGTTCAGCGGTCCCTTCCTATTAGGACGAGGCTTCGTCTTCTCCTGCAACTCCTCCAGGCTCTGCTCATCGCCATCGATCTCCCCCCGATCCGCCTTGACCTATCGGAGATATCAGCATCAACAGCAATCGCTCTTTCCTTCTTCTCCTCCATGATGTATGAAGAAAGGGACCGAAGGAAAATTTACCGAAGCTTCACTGTGACTGGCAAGTTCCTGCTTCCACTTCGCATTTCCTTCCTTGGCTCTTCTCAATTGGTCCTGCTTTTCGGCTTCGTAGGTATTGTGGAGGTCCTCTCGGTCTTAGATGAAGGTCAGATCGACATGGTTTGGACAAGAGAGCCAGGGAATGGAGATGGGAGGCGACTAACTGTGATCAGATTCTTTGAGGCCCGGACGAAGGGAGGAGGTATGGAAGGTAGAGGTGAGAGGGTAAGCTGGTCTGGTGACACGAGAGGCGAGTGTTGAACGGATGGTAGTGGTCAGGAAGGACATGGTTGCGGTTATTGGTGAGAGAAGCTGTTAAGCTGTTATATCTATGCAGGTAGCGCTGTTAGTAACGTCTCTTCTCTCCATGGGACTTGAGCAGAATCCCGTCGAGAAGACAGCTTACCAATTCAAGTAACGGTCGTCTGGTGTAGGTCGAAGGTGGAAGTTGGGCGATGCTATGATGTTATACTCCGTACTGAACAACTTCTTATATTCAAGAGACTGGACGATGTCCCCAGTGACGTCATTGATTGTGTATCCCTGTTCTCGTGTTATAATTGATCAAGGCAAAGGATAAATACAGACACTGTGGTAGTCTTCATTCTGATACTAACGGAGTACTAACTTGAATATATTCTTGAAGTTATTTAAAAGAAGTGTCGATCACGGGCACGATAGTAGAGTTCTTTCTACCTTTCAAGTTGCTATTCTTTCTTGCCAGTACTAACTAACTTATGTCTCTAGAGCTCCACACTGTACATGATGATATATAGGTCATGGCATATGTACTCCGTACATCCATATCTACTGAGGCTATATCCAAAGCCCGGTGAAGTTTCTTCAAGGCCAACTTTACCAACATAAAATACTCGCTACTTCCGCTTCGTTTTCATTCCGCGAGTACCTTCAAGAATGCTCAACGTGCTTAGCAAAATCGGACTGGGTCCCAAGCTATTCTCACAACTATAAATACTAGGAATTACCCAAATAGCCTAGAATGAAGAGGCGGATAGACAAAGGAAATGGGATGGAATGACGGAATGTCCACAGAGAACAGGATCGTACACCGCATCACTCTCCAGGAGTTCCCAGATATATCAGAAAATAACCCAAACGAGTCAACGTGGAAGCTAAGGAAGCAAAGCCAATTGTCCATTCATGACAATAAGAACAAAGATTTTTTCAAGTAAAACCGGTCTACGTCTCCCAGACCGCGGGAGACCCCGAGACGAACTCCACATCCAGTCCATGGATTGTCTCAGCCGTTAGCCAGAAGCAACGAACATACCAACCCATATACATGAAAGGAAAATGAAAACCAAAAAAAAAAAGGAGAATTGTTAAAAGCACACATGCGAAAGATAAGATCAAACAAACAGAAGACATCCTAAACAATTCACAAGCCCAATCAATGCAGACGTATATCGTTTCCACCTTTCTAGATCCCTAAAAGCATGAAAAAACCCCGACCCACCCAAAACCAACCAAGGATATCAGAAATAGATGGCAAACCGCTGAGTATCTTGCATAGTCGCCTAAGGACACCAAGAAAAAACTCCGGACCAAAAGAAATGCGCGCCAATATGGCAGATCGCCGCACTTTCTATACATCACCGCGGCCAAAACCACATGAGGTCAAAAGGACGTATTTTCCCTAACCGAAGAATAGAAAACAAGGTATCGTCTGAAATGTGAAATATGCAAAAATCGAATCGCAGGCGCCGTCGCTCGCAGAAAGTCGAAAGCATCACTCTAGATAAAAGTGCTCAAGATCGTCATCGGAGGTGGGTGTATATACAAGTGAAACAATGATTCAGCCTTTTATCGCGGGAGTAAAAAAGGAATATCGGTTTAGTCGTAAGAGAAGCGATGGCCATATCAAATAATAAACAGAGCAACGAAAATTAAGACCCGCGGTTAGGGAACCCCAATGATGCAGAAGCTGGACGAAATGGAAGACATGTCATGAGCGCAGGCCCCGGGTGAGTGACATGGCGACTAGTAAGATAGCGGTTCTCACCAGCGACGCTGAGCGTTCTGCATCGAAGCAGGGGAGATCGACGTGGGCGGGCTTGTCAAGGTCATGCCAGTGTGGGGGTTGACGATAGGGATGACCTTGCGGGTGCGGACAGCCGATGGCTGCTGGAAGTTCACGTGATTAAGATTACTGGTAACGCCGGAATGGACATAAGAGTTGGTAGAGGCGGGAGATAAGGAGATGGACGGTGTAACCTGCTGAACAGGTTGGATTTGGTGCTGGAGGGGGGATGAGTCAGGCGAGCCACTGGATAGAGAAGACCGATCCGAGGAGGCGGAATGGATCGAATGAAGCTGGAGATTCGAGCCAATGTTAATACATTGTCCTGTTCCTTTGATCCAATACGAGGATAGACTGGCCAGGCCAAAAGGGTCAAGGGTGTCAAAGCTCAGGCTGTGGGGAAACGCACATCGTCCTCTGTCAGGAGACTAGGGCAGAACTCCAGGTCGTCGTCCAAATCGAAGGACCGTCCAGCCTCGAATCTGGCGCGGAAAGCAGTGACCGCAGGAGCTTCAGCGAGCTCTCTCATACTTTTCACACCTCGAAACTGGCGCTGGGCGTTTTGAGAGGCCATCTTGGGTCCTCGCCGGGAGCGTCCACCGTGGTGGTTACTCGAAGGTTGCATATGCGCAGCGGTGCCATGATGAGCATGCTGTTGTTGCTGGTAGAAGAATGTCGACATATTGGCGTGATCGTGGCAAATCGAACGGAAAAAACAGAGCCGTTATATCGTTGTACAAACAAGGGACCAGCACGCTGGAATCCTGAGGACAAACAGACTTTTACAAGGAAAATAGTTGGAAGAATGACAAAGGGTCGGTTGGAATGTAATTGAAGATAGGGCAGAAGCGATCACGAGAGAAAATCGAAACAATACTGAAGGAGATGAGAAAAAAAATTGAAGCGAAAGGTCGGGGACGAAAAAGCGTTTAGTGGTTGTGTGGGATGGGGAATTACTTGATGAATGGCGGGACAAGCAGTTGAAAAGAAGACCGAGAGCGAAGAAAAAGAGCCCGGAGTGGACGGAGGCGAAAGCAAGAGGGGCTGCAGTGTAATTCTACTGGGGCTGAGTGAGTGGAGCATTACAAGGGAATCATTGTAACTTACCGTACTAGTACCTACTAAGTACCTATAGGTAACCAAAGACCCCCTTTCCCAAGACATATTTATCCCAACGCTAAGCTTGGTAACAATCCCGTTCCCACACTTCCGCGCTAACAGACTCATAAGGTCACGCTCCAGTTTTAGGGCAAAAGTTCATCCAATCAGAGAGCGATTGGCGGCAGCTCAGTGGCAAGTCTAAGTATCAAAAGCCAATAACCGAGCATAGAAGCGAAGTCTAAGTGGGGATATTACAGCCACAAGCCACTCTTGGATCAGTAACCAATTGAATAGATCCAGTGCGGCCCAAGGCAGCTACGGAAGTGGACTCAAGTGACGTTAAAAGTTTGGATCTAACCCTTATCGAGTGTTAGAATCTCGACACTGCACCTACAGCATAAGTAAGCTATCGGCCGATGTCCCGGGCCCCAACATGTCCGCCTGGTATTTAAGGCTGTACTCCGATTTACCTGACGAAGAATACCCGCTGGAGGTACTGTATGTATGTATGTATCCGTACCTTAGTACCCAGCGTACGGTACTCTGTATGTACCCCTCCAATACCGTCAATACGATGGTATGATGACTTCAATGTTGTATGATGCGTACATTATCCGAAGTACGGAGTAGTCTGGTTGTGGGAATGACGACT
The DNA here is from genome assembly GCA_009193565.1 of Aspergillus coremiiformis. Lineage (NCBI taxonomy): Eukaryota > Fungi > Ascomycota > Eurotiomycetes > Eurotiales > Aspergillaceae > Aspergillus > Aspergillus coremiiformis. The sequence goes on from ML739286.1 coordinate 27,318, forward strand.
GACTTCCAATGACTAAATACTATCGAAAACGGCTGTGGAGCTACAATATTTCGTACGAAAATCGTGGCGACTATCTAACGAAGCGGGATAACAAGGGAATGCATCATATTATTTCCAATAACGAGGGAACAATAGAATATGGATGTCCGTTTCACCTTCTGAATGGAGTATTTTGGATTGTAGAAGGAGGCGGGTTCAAGCTATTTCATGGTAAAAAAAAAAAAAAAAAAAACAACATGTGCGGGTAATGAATCTGCAACATTCTGTTGTAAAGGCCCCACCGGTGCGTGAGGATGATTTGCTGCCATCATCCTCGGTATGTATGTACTGTACCTTTTGCCTTGAACCGTGCCACTTGGTCCTGAAAGTCTAACACGGATCCTTGTTTTCCCCAACCATTAATACTTATGATTCAAAGAGAAATCCTGCGTTGGCCCTTCTGACATCGCCCAGTTTTCCAAAGTCAAAACTCTATCCTCCGCCTGATCTGAAAATTTCCCATTGTTGATGGTGAAAGGAGACGGCACACTAGTAGGTTAAAAGGCGTAAATTGTAATTGCCAAAATTATCCAAATAAGTCGCATTTGTTGTGTATGGATCTAGAATGTATGGTGCATACATGGATGGAAACTACTACCTAGTGCCCGGTCTAGGTACTCCGTAGGAATGGATGGATTCCATCCGATGATGGGATTGAATCCTCCTACCTAGGGAAATTAAGTAATTTTACGTATTTGTTTGTTTGTTTGTTTGTTTGTTGTTGGTTGGGATTAGAGACTACGGAGTACGGAGTACTCCGTACCTAAAAACAAACACCCAATCTCAAGAGAATGTCACAGGTCGATAAGTGACCGAAAAGAAAAAGAAGAAGAAAAGATACTGCTACTGTAAAATATACTATCGGCGTGGATTTTATTGTAATACTGACGGACTTCTCCCACGGATCTCTCATACTAGGGATAATGCTCCAGCCACACTGTGGTCCGTACTCGTCCTCCGAAACAGACTAAGGCCGGTTATTCATCTTAAAAAGGATAATAATAGATACGCAGTACGGAGTACTCCGTACTCCGTAGACACTTCTGCTGTCAAAGCTACGGTGCAAATGCATGGTGGTGAGTATATAGTTTGATCGCCTGGGTCTTTTGTTCATTTCCCTGTTAGAGTCTGTTAGAGTCTGAAACCTAAAGCAATGGATGAGTAGTTGAGAATGTCACAGAATATTTTATGCAATATGCAAATTACTGAGTGTTAGTTGAACTAAGCTGGCGGCTACCTACTCGAGTTCTGGAACAGCATCATGGCAGAGGCGTGCTAATCTGGTCACACCTCCCTGCAAGCCCTACACATGGACTCCTGGGGGTGGCCCGAGGGTGACCACCTTTTCCCGATTTTCTCAGGTGCAGTATGCAGCATTGGGTATCCATTCGTCATTGGCGCTAGAGACCCTCACCTACTAAGTATTATGCATGAAGCGTGGGTGTCCATGACCCCGAGGGTCAAGTTTTTACTAGCAGTTGGGGACCAACTTAATACTGCAAAATGTTCCTGAGGATGGCATCAACTCACCGCCCCTTTAATTGATGATGAGACTCATGAGAGAGGCCTGATGTTTATAGCGATGAATAGAGAAACTGATACTCCGTACTTCATAGGTATATTTAGTACAAACGAATCTAGATAGCTTTTAAGATGATACATGATAACTGATAACGACTTCCAATAACCCTGTTGCACTCGGGATTTGTGGATTGCTTTCTCTCCGATTGATTACCCCGAATTTGCGACCGAGCAACATGCGATCCTATAGGCTCAACATCGGAGTAAATGCGGTACTCCAAAAGCAAGGAGTGTGAAACACGACATAACTGTCTTGCCGAGCATCGGAAGTCTCAGAAAGCGCCCGTGTTCCAGTCGATTGTGTCCAATGATCAACCAGCCGCCCTTGATTCCAAACCTACAGTAGATAAGATGTATGTATGTAAACTTCAAGGAGTCGCGAATTCTCACACCGACACAATAGCCCATAGTACTGCACTGTACGGAGGCGTGCACCAAAAGTTGCTGCGTCACGCTAGTAATATATAATCCACTTTGTAGTATCCAGCCTGACAGCTGAAGTCATGTGATAATTAGTAATCAATATACAGATACAGATCTCAGGGGGAAAATCTAATTCACGGCTTGCCTTGATATATAACAACATAAGGCTTCTATTTACTGCTTGTATATATAGAAAATCTTTGTTTACTATTAAACATAAATCTATATTAAGTATTATATAAATAGTTTAACTACTACTCTGTAGACTTTCTAGATATATAAGTAGTAAATAGAGACCCTGTACAGAGTACTCTGTATTACTACGTATCTACAGAGTACTCCGTAGATAGACTACGAATCAGATCTCTAGAAATTACTTAGTAAGCTAAGTATATTGATTACTAATTATCACATGACTTTAACTGTCAGGCTGGATACCAAATAGTGGATTATATATTACTAGCGTGGCGCAGCAACTTTTGGTGCACGCCTCCGTAC
>ML739287.1:0-29771 GCA_009193565.1 Aspergillus coremiiformis
AAAAAAAAAAAAAAAAGAAAAAAAGAAAAAGAAAAAGGAACGTCCCATTCCCGAAAAGGAAATCAGAAAAAAAAAAAGTGTTTGAAAGAAAGTGGACAAAATTAACCGGACAGGGTAATGATCGGGCCTGGTTGAAAGGAGAGAAGGTCTTCTCATTCCTTCATCATGGGTGTCGATACCCGCAGACCGATCTTACCTGCACCCACTGAATCCATTGTCGACACTACCACCACTGGAGGTAGCGTAACAGGGACTGATTTGGCAACTGACGTATCTCGACGCACAGACAAATCGTCCTACTCCATTCCGGGCGACGGCAGTCCCGTAACTATCTCCACTCGACGCAAGCACCGTACCCACGGGGACGACTCCAAACTGTCCCGCTCAGTGCACTCCCAGACCTCCCTGCTCATCGAGTACTTCGAGGGCGGGAAGGGTTCTGGCTCCTTGGTCTCCCGACCCAGTGTCCGTGTCCGAGTCACTCCTTCTTCCGCTAAGAAGCGCAAGGATTCAAAGGATCACATCCAGATTACCGAATCGAACGGGAACCGCAAACCCGTCTATTCGCGCCGGATTTCCCTCAGCTCGCCGTCCAAGAACAAGTCTAGTGATGATTATAGTATCTCCTCCTTCAACTCAGGTACCGATGAGAACCAGCAGCCCTCTGGTCCTACGCCCGTGGAGATTGAGCTTGTGAATCGCGACCAAAGCAGTTCGCTGTCGAGCGACACAAGATACTTCCAACCAACGTCGGACATCTCGTCGATGCCCGCGGATAGCATGCTAGAAGCCTCATCTTCTGCTTTACGACGAAAACGCAGCCAAAGTTCATCCAGAGACCGCGAGCGCAGCCCGGAATATAAAGACTATCTCCAGACCCCCAGACGACAAAGGAGCCGCAGTCTCAGTACAGAACGGATAGCCCACCGAGTGGCAGAAAAGCTGAGTAACGATCCTCGGGAGGTATCCAAAGGCCAACGGAGCAGGGGCAACGCTGCCGATTTCCAAGAAGTAGATTCCAAGTCCCCCCGATCTCGCTTATCGGCGTACCCGGACGAAGACATGAGTCCCGATCCCAGTTTACTCAGCACGTCGGCATTGTCCGCCCATCGGAAATCCGGTGATCAGTATTCCTTCCGGTCGGGCACCTCGAAGTCATCGATCAATAATCCGAAACTCCTTGAGACCGTCGAGGATGCCATCCGGCGGTTGATCTTGCCGGAGCTGAAGGAGCTCAAAAAGGACCAAAAGGTGATTTCCAACACGTCCAAATTTGAACGGGACATGAATGCGTCCTATTCTACTGCAAGCACCCCATCGCGAGACGAACTGGGAAGACGCCTCTCCAAGCATGCCAGCGCTCCCGATGTGAAACGACCAACCGTCGTACTGAACAAGGATGATCAAGATGAAGCCATCGTCCTGTCCGGCGAGCCTGCTCCATCACACGAACGTCGACCCAGCGACACACCGTCAGAAACAAACCATGTCAAATGGGGTCTTCGCCCAGAATTGACGGAACATGAAAAGCTACGGCGACAGAGGAGCAAGGGGCTGCGCGACGCAGAAAAGGCCGCCAGGGTTGGATCCGCTCTGACCGCGGCCGCTCTGAAGCACCATGATTCACGTTCGAGCATTGACAAAACCGAACGACGACGGCCAAATGGCCCGAGGAGTCGTGCCGGCAGTTATAACGATACGGAGCTGGTCTTTCAGAGACATAACGTGGCACCCATGCCGCTACGCAGTGCGATTGAGTCGGACATCACCAGAGACTCTCTTCTTTCTGAGCAGACCGCGGAGCCATTCGCTTCTCACGAAGCGTCGGGATTCCGCGATGAACATAGCCCGAATCGAGACTCATTCGACTCGCGGTATGAGCTTAAACACAGTAACTTCTCTAGCCACGACTTGTCGCTTCATGACCTTACAGAACATGACGATCACGAGCAGAGCTTTTCTCCTGTAGGGGATGCTGCCGCGGGGGCTATTGCAGCGGCTGCAGCGGCCAATCTCCTGGACGAACATTCCGGACGCCTCGGCTCTAAATTCACAGACCGTCGACGCACCCTCAGCCCCATCCAAAGCGTAGCTAGTAATCAGAGCGAATCTCACATCAAACAGGACTCAGCCCAACCCGTTGAGCACGAATTCTTGGAAACGGAGATGGAGATGGAACAGCGCCTCTCGATAGACTCGCTATCATCTGCCCCGAGCACCAACCTGGCAAGATCCACACGGTCTCATGGTGTTAGCTCTGCAAGCCAAAAAGAGATCCTACGACACAACAACAAATATGGGCCTGAACTTGGGTATGAAGAATCCCCCGCCATGTCACCACGATCGATGACCGAGGCCACAAGTACTGACCCCAAAAGGATGACCGGCTTTACGGACGACAGTGAGATGAGCTACATCGAAAAAGTGAACCAACGTCAGCCCGTTGCGGGAGTAGGTACCAATCCTCGGTTTATTCACCCCGTGGCAGTCGAATCTGCCGTAGCATCACTTCTTGACCCGTCAATTATGGACACGAAGTCCAATCAATCCACAGCCAACCACCCACAAACTGATCTCTCTCAGCGATTGGAGGGGCAAACTCCTAAGCCCGTGGAGAAGGCAAACGAGACGCCTCACGGATCTCGTCAAGGAAGTCCTCTGAAACAACGTCAGGACGCCTCCAGTCCCGACGCAACCTCATTTCCCAGACGGATGGGAGCCACGTCGCCTCCCCAGAGCGTCACGCAGTCACTAGAAGACCAGACCGACCCAACACACATGTTTTCTGAAGACATCCATGACCGTGAGAGCCCCAGTCCAGAAGCTGACCGAAGCCCGGATTCTGAATCAGAGATCAATACGAATCCATCAATTATCCAAGGGCCGGGCATGCACGGAGACAACTGGGCGTATGAGCAGACACCTAACAACCGCGCCCAGTCTCCTCTTTTTGACAATACTGGTTCTGCTGCTGGTAATACGGGCCTTGGATTAGGATCAATGGACCAATCCAATTATGGCCCTGACTACTATGCAACAAATGGCTACAACCCTGATGACTACTTTGATCATCAGTACTCGAGGGGTCCATTGTTTGACACGCCACCCGGAGCCAAAGATGAGGGCTACGTGTCAGCCGCGAACCCTCTCTCACCGGGTATCGATACCCCGGAGCCCTTGGATAAAGGTTTCGGTGGTATGGAAGCCATGGGTATGGGTCCCTTTGACAGCCCTATCGGAGCCGACGATGAGTTCACTCCCGGGCACCAACGGCAACTCAGCGGCTACTCCCAGGGTGTTGGCTCACCTCTGTACGATAGTGCAACTGGGAGGGGCATTGACCGAATTCAGTCCAAGGATATTGTCGCGCTCATGGACCATGTAAGTCTTCCATCCAGAGTGTGAATTCTAGACGTAGTCTGACTCTTATACAGCTCACCGTTCGCGATGCCCAACGGAATGCCCGAGATACAGAGATTTTAGTGACTCTCGTTCGAAGTGCCGCAGAAATGCGCAATTCTTTCGAGGAGATGAAAAAGTTCATTTCCCAGCAGGATGGCTTACTCATGGAAGCAAGTGACAAGCAGCATGACCGAATGTATCGAGCTCTTGGAGGGCCTCGCCCATTACCGACCAGCGCCAGAAGCGCTCGCCAGGCTTCTGCAGATGATGGTGAAGACCTACGCTCGAAGCGTAAGAACCTCTTCAAACGTGCACTCAAAGGGCTTAGCCTCAAGTCTTCCAACGACCTGTCCAGGATCGAAGAAATGTTGGAGCAGCTACTCGATGAAGTTGAAGCATTGCGCGATGGCCAAGACGAGAGACTGGGCCGCAGTGGAACTCGGACTGCTAGTGTAGATCCAGAAGGTTACGAACCGGAAGGCCACGCTGGAACGTCTTCCCCGGATCATTCCGGCTATCTGCTGTCGACTTCTTCGCGTCCAATGCCTGAATCTCGTGGAAATGGACTGCGAAGAGATTCCGAGCATCGTGTCAGTACGGTCCCCGAGGCCGAGGACGAAATGAACATCGATGAGCGTGGGGAGTTTTTGAGCCCGAACCTCGTATCGCTCGATAACACAAACGGCCGACAGGAAAGGGCTGGGCCCCTCTCGGCCTCGACACCTCCTCGGGCACCCATGGCTTCTGGCGCTCTCAGTAATGAAACGTCCCCGAAGACGAACGAGAAGGCCAAGAAGCACAAGTCAAGCAGCTCTTCATTCTTCCCCAAAATATCCCGTTGGTCCAAAACCACAGCATCCTCCATGGGGGACAATATCCGTAATAGCATGCAGCCAGGCCGCAAAGACCGCCCGTCTTTCGATGCCTCGCGTTCAGGGTCTGATATTCAGGGGCCATACAAGGCCCCCGATTGGTACGATCCACAAGGCGACGACAGACTACGGTCAACCTACACCCTGGAGGATCGACAGCAGGAGAATCGACCTCCATCACCTTTAGTTCCATCCCAGGTTTCCGAAGCGCCAAAATACAGAGCCCATCGGGACAGTCTCGATCTTCAGCACCCTCAGCCACGCCAGGGGCCTACCGGACGATACCAGTCGCAACTGGAAACACAAGCTCAAATTTACGTGATGCCACCCAGTGCCCCCTCGGAGCAGTGGGGCTCGAACCCGAGCTTGTCAGGCGTAAACGCCAATCCGCGACACAGCAGTGGCGCCAGTCGTCTCTCCCCGATCTCCGATGCGGGTTTCTCGGAAGCCAGCTCCCGACACACTGGTCCGCCACGACCCCCAAAGATCAAGGATGATGGTCCGCTGATTCCCGAGCGGCCACCAAAAGTCAAGGAGGACGATGAACGATCGTACGTGGATCGGGTTGCTTCAAGGGTATGTCTCGGTTTTGTTGACGGCACTTGAGCATTGAAGTTGAAACTGATTGTTCCATTAGAGTTCTGCAGTGCGCTCATCTCCGCGCAACACGCCGCCTCCCCGGAAACCTACCGGGCCTCGTCCCCTAAACTCGGGCAGTCAATACAGCAGCAGCACTAGCCAGAGGAAGCGAAGTCAATATCGAGCAAGCCCCGACCAGGTCGACGAGGAATCTCTTTACTAGCCTTCTCTGTGTGCCCGAACCCCGATCCTTCCTTACGACATTACGATTTGTGTCATGTTTCTTCTTGTTCCTTTATGGTTTCCACGTATTTTATGCCCTAGCGTCCTTGCATCCGCACGCTGAGTTGATTTTCCCTGTTTATTATCGGACAAAGGGCGGATGAGGCTGTAAATTTTGGTTCAATTTCTTTCCTACAATACCATGTACCCATGCGATGTCCCACAGCGGCTCCCCTTCTCGTCCGCATATCTTGTCGACTATTGATGATGGTCTTTATCAGGCATAATTCGAATCAAAAGCACGCGATTGTGTTTTATCCAGAGACTAGACATTCCCGATACTTTTTTTTTTTTAAAGCAGCATATACATCTAGAGCAAGAGTGATACTCAATATCAATCAATATCTGTCTACCTATGGTGCAGCTTGATGGAATATGCGATCTTCCAGCGACCATTGGGGATCATCCCCCTATAACGATATGAAGCATGGCGAGCAAACGGGAGTCCATGTCATAATCTACTATATCCTCTTGTCGCCTAATGACATTAGAATATTAGTAAGACCTCTCCCCTCCCTCCGTCAGACCAAGATCGAAAACACCAAGAACCCTAACCGACCATCCCAACAAGTCCAACATAAAAAAAAAAACGTAAAGAAAAACAAGACGGCATCAAACGATCCCCTCCGAAGAAGAAAGCAACCATTCCTCCCCAGGACCATAACCAGTGCGCACATCAACAGGCGACCAACTCACAAACCACTCGGGCCTCCCAACAAAGGCAGCAATAGAAAAGCCACCATTCCGCAAACAATCAAAGCGAAAAGCCAGAGGCGGCATAGTCTGATGATCAACATGAACAGGACACTCGAGACGAAAATCCGCGAACGAATAGGTAACGAGACGGTGATGATTCATCGGTTCCACGAGGGCGAGATTAACCAAGTCGTCAGCGACAAGGACCAGAGGCTCAGCGGAGGCGGGAAGACGCAGGATGCGGAAGCGGGATCGGTTAACGGCGGAGACGGACACGGAGCCCGAGTTCGGGGACACGAACCACCATTCGAGTCGGTGGCGGTTGCGGATGTGGTAGACTCGGTGGTTGATGTTGCCGGGGGAGTTGTCGTGGAAGGTGCTGACGGGGTGGAAGCTGAGGGTGGGGGAGAGGGGCGTGATGATGAGTTTTCCTTTTAGGAGGGCTTGGGCGGTCTCGGGGATGTCGTGGTTTTGGCCGCGGTGAGTGTCGGTTACGAGCTTTGTTAGGGTGAGGTTGGGGGTTTCGAGGGTTGGGTCTATCGACCAGAGGCTGGGGGTGTGGTAGGCGATCTTCATGGCGGCGTATTCGGAGTTGGCGAGGTGGTCTTGCAGTTGGCGGTAGAAGTAGTCGGCGGTGTCTCGGTTTACGGTTGTGAGGATGTGGGTTTCATTGTCTCCTGTTATGATGTGGACGTAGTATGGCATTGTAGTGATATGATTGTTAAGACTTAAAGATAGTTCTTGAGGTGAGAAGTGGAGGATATGATGTACAATTCGGACTTCCTGTCTGGCTTTTCTACAAACCCTGGCTCTTTCCTCATACATCCTTTCAGTCATGGAAGGAGCTCCTCAGATGCCCCAAAATTAATCATGGATACTGGCATATGTCCGTGGATACTCCAATGGTGGTTGTAAGAAGCGAGTGCTGGACAGTGTGATATTCTCAAATCCATGGGATATCATGACCATGCAATTCATTAGTGCCTTTGAATCAACATGTCGATATCTACAAAATCACTTGTACAGACAAGGAGAATATGGAAACAAAAACAAAACCTGCCCCCATGTCCAGAGCAGTCAATGAGTTAACAATAGAAACTCCGTATCCGAAGCACCAACGCCACGAAATAATTCCAAATCACAGGTCAGAAAAGGGCCTCACAGAAGTCGCCCCCCGACCTCTCATACACTGCGACAGAGTAGAGGCCGTATGAATATCCACCACATCACTGATGGGAAAATTGCCCGGGAAACTCTCCATCGAGCGAGACGGTCTCGAGCCCGCCTCCATTTCCAAGACCGCCTGCGAGTCGTTCGTCAAAGGTAACGTCACAGAGTCTGCCGGCCACGGTCGAGCGATAGGGTTCCATGACCATCTCCCAGGCCCAATCGCAAGGTCAGTCTGCATGGCTGCTCCAGCGCTTGCTCCTCTCGCCTCTCGTTCATCGTGTTGGGACTTTTCCCGAACGGCAATTTCCAACTCCGGGTTCTTCTTGAGATCGCTGGTTGCCTGTGCTGAACCCGGGGGTTGGACGCCCGGTGGTAGAGCAATCAGAGGGCGCTGGACATCAGACGACGCCCGGCCTTCATCTGCGGAGACGCTGGGTTGACTGTCCGTGGATGGCAAGCTGGTCAGTTCAAACGCATCCGGGCTTGTGGGCGAACGGAAGACATCTTCGGGCATGATGGATAAGAAAATATCGATGATCAGTTGCTCTCGGCGAACAATTGCTCGAGTGACTGAGCTTTTCAGCGGACGTTTTCGACTATTGTCCAGTCGAAGGATAAATGTCACGAGCTGGAAAAACTTGAGCGCTATCAAAGCTCCCAGCAGAGAGAGAATTTGACCGGTGCGGATGAAAATAGGGTTGTTGAGGGAACGAGCGGTTTCTGCGACCTCGCTGGTTGCCATTATGTCTATTTGAAAAGAATGTTCAGTGAAGTGGAGTGGAGTCATAGTGATTGTAAAGAGAAACAGTGGCCCTCATCTTGAGAACTTGAAAACAGTCCATTCTGATGCTGAGGAAAGAGCAACTGATCTACGGAGTACAAAAGTACTGTACAAAAGTACTCCGTACTTGATCGAGTATGAAATTCCGAGATGTACTTTTTTTTTTATCTCCGCCCAAAGCTTATCTTATCTTCTTCCACCCCCACGTATTTCAACCACACCACCACCACATCCTCTCCACCGATTCTACATGTTCAGAACCTCGCGGTCCCAAGCACGACTCATACGAATCATGGCCTCGGCTCCAAGCTATCCTCTTCGTCAGCGATGTTTCGCTCCCTTGAGCCCAGCGCACAAAGGCACATCGAATGCCCCGCCGTTGAAGGGTATCGTTTTCGATGTGGACGGGACGTTATGGTACTTTGATACTTTCCGTCAACCATGTTTCCGGAGATCGCTCAGACGGCTGATTGTGATCCGTATGGATGTGTGAATAGTCTTCCTCAGAATTACATGTTCAGTCAAATGCGGTGTGTACTGCACCTTTATTATGCATCTTACGTGATATACATAGACTAAATACGAATCCAGGGAGGCCCTCGGCATTGACAAAAAGGTGGACATCTTGAACCATATTCGCAGTCTCCCGACTCTCGAGGATCAGCTCGACGCCACCAATAAAATCAAGGCCGTGGAGCAACAGGCAATGCGACACCAGGAGCCTCAGCCGGGACTAGTGGAGCTGATGGATTACCTCCAAGAACGAGAAGTAAAAAGGGCACTGTGTACTCGGAATTTTGAGTAAGGCGTTTTACTCCATCCCACTGCCCCCAGGGCCTACAAAGGGGACGTGGTAGAGGGAGTGGCTTGGGTTAATACAATCATGGCAGAACACCCGTACAACATCTTCTAGACAATCATCTTCCGGCTCATGCGTTTCTGCCGATCATTACGAGAGAGACCCCCGGGTTATTGCCTAAACCCGATCCAGCGGGGATTTTGCATATTGCTAGTGAGTGGGGACTGGGTAATCGAGGTGAGAATCTGATTATGGTGGGTATTTCCTTTGCATTTCCAGTAGAATATCTCTTTTTCGGGGAACTGATGTGATGTCAGGTTGGCGACAGTATTGATGATATGACGGCTGGTCATACAGCAGGAGCTGCGACCGTCTTGCTCTTGAATGATCATAACGGCCATCTGAAGGAACACTTCCATACCGATCTGTGCATTAAGCGGTTGGATGAGCTCATCAACATCCTCGAGGAAGGTTTTGTCGGACATCATGGGGGGAACGTGGACCCTACTAGTGACTAGTGAGTCGGTTCATCCTGATGCTTGACACTCATCGGCATGCCTAAAGTCAAGATTAGACAAAAAGTCCAACCCCTCTCCACTCGTGTAATTCACATAGCATCATGTTGCTGGTCATTTGCCACGGCCTTCGGGGCTCGGTTCATGTACAGACGCCATTTCCTCAGTAGAGAAAGCCCTGACCAAAAATCAGGCATGAGGTCGTCAATGCATCAAACGGCATGGTGGAGCATCCAAAATGCCATCAACACAAGAAATATGTTTAGCCAAGGGTGTCCTGCACCAATCAAGTTTCTACAAGCGTCAAGCATGAGTAGAACGCCGCAGTGTCTATGACCACTCGAGCAACCACCCACGTTGTGTTTATTTATAGATTCAAATTCTATGCTTATCCCAGGCCTTTTTGGCGGCAGTAGGCATCGGACGATAGGTATCGCTGTTACCCCCTCGTCTGTTCCCATTGCCACGTCCGCCACGTCCCCGGCCCCCGCCTCTTGCCCCACGGGGAACCGGCTTAGACTGGCCCCGTGGAGGCGAACGAGGTGCGGGTTGCCAGCTATCCTTGCCTCTTCCGCGGCGAAGGTTGGGGGACAAGGAGCGTTGGCGTGCATGACCAGAATGGAAATCTTGGCGATCCCTGTAGTACTGACGAGAATCCATATCTGGGCCTCGGGGGCCGGCCGGCCCTAGGTTCTTATTCTTCCCAATCCCACTGCCAATCCGGATATTACCACGGTTTCCGCCACGACCAACAGGCGGTCGTCTGACCCTCAAGTCGTCGCTGTCGTCCGGGGAAGAGTGTGCATCTGCACGGCCCCTGATCTTCATCCCACCTCGACCTCTAGACGGAGCCCCTCCTCTACCGTTGATCACCGAGTTGATATTGGTGACCATATTCGGATCGATCCCTCTCAGTGTCCAAGACGAAGATTTCAAGGGTTGTGGAAGAGAGGGGCAATCACCGACTAAATGCCGGTTGCTGGTACAATGAGAGCAGGACACAGATACAAGCACGGATCCTGGTACCGGCTCTTGCCGCTGTATTTTCCACATGAAATCGCACTCGAGCTCCAAATGAGTCGACGATCCACATAAATCACAGGGAATCTCGGATGCGGAACCTTTGAGGGATGAAGAGCAATTTCGTTGATCATGACCACGCTCTCGACACTTTTGACACCTTCTCCATGAAGGACAAAAACTGCTCTGGTGTTGACTCCAAGCACCACAATGTACACACTGTAGCCAGTTAGTATTTACTGTATGCGATGCAGTTCGGCAGTGGCCCCAGGGGAGCGGATTGGGTGAGCTTTGGAACCTACCTCTTTGGACGGGCACACCTCAGCAAGGTGACCCTCCCGCATGCATTCTGTGCAGGCTATTGGTAATTGAAGATTGATGTCATTAATCTCACGATCGTAGAAGATAATCCTGGCTTGGGTTTCCATATCGTCACGGTTAAGATCAGCAAGGACCGAAGGATTTGCAGGGTATTTCCGAGCGAAGTGACGGAATGCCTCTTCCTTCGACGCCGTTGGAGAACCATCTGCGGGGCCGTCAATGGTCTGTCCATCGGTAAGGCTTTGAGGGACCGGAAGAGACTCCGGGTCGTAACCATCGTCTTCCGGCGTCGGTCCTCCATTCTGTTTCTGGCTAGAACCTTGTGTCCGGTCACGGGAGCCGATATTCAGCAATATCGAGTCGTCGGCCTCTGAGTCTAGAGATGAGTCGTCCGAGTCGGCGGAATCAGCCTCCTGCACTTCTCCCTCTTCCGAAATATTGTCCCTGTTGGTCTGTGATGTACCATGGTTGTCACCACCAGTCGAGACCGATTCGCTCCGACTGCGCCAGTATTTACCATTGACCGCATCAAACCGGGAATCCTGTTTGTTCTCGTTTGCCGTATTTCCTCGGCTATTTAACGACGTCCTGATCGTGCTTTTACTGGCCTTGTTCCAGTTGGGGGCCGTTGCAGATTGGGGACCATCCTGCGTGGAAGTCTCGTTTCCATCGTCCGACGAACTGGATTCATCGTCGCTGCCTGAGGAGCCCGAGCTGGACGTACTATCCGGGTCAACCTCTAACGAATTTGCACTGAAGGTAGCACCTTGAGGGACAAAATCGCGCGCGTTTGTAGGTCCCACCTTTCCATTCCTTCGTTGTCTTTTCCTGGGGTGGGGATTGCTGTCTATGGAGCTGTATCGCGAGCCATTGGAGCTGGTGGCGCGATTGCGTTGCGCACCTACCAAAGCTGTTCTAGAATCGTTATTATTGTCGCCTGGTGAGTCAGACATACTGTGGTAACAAGTTAATGGTAGAACAGACCATGAAAAGACCTATGAAATAGTGGAAGAAGCATTGCCTGAGGTGAGAAGTAGTTTCTTAAATTTTACGGCAGTTGGTAGTGACCAGAGGCGCAGGCATCGGAGAAAAGAGCTTCCATCCGGCCTGAGTACATACTGTTTGAGTATGTACTCCGTACGGAGTACACCGTACAGTACATACATAACTGCTATACGGAGTATCCGTACTCCGTATACCGTTATATTCATTAACGTCCTTTCCTAGAAGTAGAGGTACTTGTGGGGGGACTTTTGAACCTATTTGAAGTATTCTAAAATATATATACATAAAACACAAGTCCACCGACCATCTAGAACAATTAATCTTTCAGCCATTAAAGATGAGAACAAATTGCAGAATGGTTGTAAACTTCCACTGCTAAATCTCATTCCGAATTCTATTAATATTCATCTCTAGTGGAGGAGGAAGAAGAACTTATGAGGATCAATTGATTGACATTCATTTGTCGCCGCTTCTGGACCATTTTGCACTATTATTAGTCTTGGTACCTTACCTTAGTATTGGTATTATTGTTGTCTTTTATTGCTGAAATTTTTTCCTTTTTTTCCCCCTCATGCTCCGTACGGAGTATATATTTATGGTTAACCCTCGACGATGTACCTTTTTCTCTATTTTTATACTTGAATTTATTTTTTCCACCGAAATCGATCCTGGTGTCTAGAACCAGCTAATATAATAGTTACACTCTTTGTATTTATTCATTATTATATTTGTGATACCAAATTTATAGTTTTATTATTATTATTTTACCTCCTAAAAATACCCCCAATCATTTTCTTCTTTTTTTGCCTCCACGGATTGGTGAACATCCCGTGACCCAAACAGTTGCCGATCATCCAATCTGACGGTCGGAAAGTGAACTAACTGAGAAGACGGATCAGATCCTCTGCTTCTTGATTCTTCTGCATTATCTAGTCTATCTACCACCAACAAGTTTGATCCCACCGATCTGGGACCTTCTTAGCCGTTCTTTTTTTCCGATCCTCTTCCCTCCCCTCCCCCCCCCCCCCCCCCCCCCCCCCCCCCCCCCCCCCCCCCCCCCCCCCCCAAACAATCAATCCTCCTCCTCGTTTCCTGCTCTCTCATCATCTCTTCCAACTTCCCCCCATTCAATACCGCCAAAGTGTCTTCCCTCACAGTTCCCCGTACTATTTCCTTCCCCCCGGGGGTGGATACTCAACCGCACCGGTTGAGTCCGGATTCCGGTATGTCCCATCACAAGGGTGGACGGAGGAGACGGTCAAGCAGTATCATTTATCAGGAGCCACCGGAATCCATTGAGCACACCAGTGACCAGGCTGCCTTGCCCAATTTGAATGCGAACTGGGTTAATGCCAAGGGTGAGTGCATCTACATAACGTAGGGGTGCCGGGGTAGCTAACGTGGGGACCGATCATGACAGGTGCCTGGACCATTCATTTCGTTTTGATCGTTGCCTTGAAGATCTTCTACGACATCATTCCCGGCGTCTCGCAGGAAACATCATGGACCCTTACCAACATCAGTTACATGTTCGGCTCGTTTCTTATGTTCCACTGGGTGCGGGGCATCCCCTTCGAATTCAACGCGGGTGCCTATGATAATCTCAACATGTGGGAGCAAATCGACAACGGAGATCAATATACCCCGACGAAGAAGTTCTTGCTCTGCGTGCCCATCTGTCTTTTTCTTCTCAGCACGCATTATACCCATTACGACTTGACGTATTTCACCATCAACTTCTTAGCCACGTTGGGAGTGGTCATCCCGAAGCTTCCATTTGTACGTACACTCCAGCATCTATACTCATTATTTGCTAACTCGGATACAGTCACACCGACTGCGAATAGGTCTTTTCTCCCCCGAACCGGACGAGTAGATGTTCCGTTCTCTTCTTTCTTTCTTTTCTTTTTTGTCTACAAAAAACACCAAAAAAAATCCTTACTTTCCCCCCTTCTTCCTTTTCTTGATAATATTCTCCACTTGGGCGCCCATTACCTTTCCCTTCTCTGTCTTGTAATAAATGTTTCATGTTTCAGGGGTGAACCCCCCCCATCTGAAATTGGCCGGAACTCTGCTATTCTACGCTGTCGAATACTTTTGTTTGCTGGGGAGCGGGATGAAGTGATAGCACGGAGTACCGGAGGAATCAAAAGTGAAGAGGGATTAAAAAGAAAGCAGGCTTCAACGTCGAAAAAAAAAAAAAAAAACAACAACAATAGAATATAGGGGCGCGGAGGCTGTGATAGAGGACAGGAACCAGTCGTTCTGGCTCCTGGCACCACGTTTTTAGAAACAAGGGTATTCATTACTTTGCATCACTACGATGTATATGACTTTTTATCCATTGTGACAGCGTTACTTTCCTACAGTAATAACATCTTTCACCGTTTGCCCCAGTACGCAACCGTAAGGCAAGTCCTTGAGACAATCCATGATCGCATTTTCCTTTTGACAGTGTGATATTTGAAGCTGAATTCTTGGCTTCTGCCACATGGGGCGGAGATTACGTTGGGTGCATTATTTATTACTAGTAATTAGATTAGGGTCAATTTAGATCATGCAGCTATTGTATGTCAAGTCACATGGGGACCCTGAGTACGGAGTACTCCGTACATTATTACTATGACTGAAGTTATTATTGTTATTTATTACCTTTTTAGTACTCCTCCGTATTTCATGGTAATATACGGAGTATGGCCATTGAGTTTCTTCGAGTTGAACCTCGGCTTACCGTCGTTCGGTTCTATTCCTAGGAAATATACATTAGATAGATACCAGTGAGTCCGTACTATGTTTGAAAACAGTTGTTGCCAGTTGCAACAATATCATCAGCTCTCTACTCCGTACGGAGTATATAGTATATCATATCTACCATACCATAATCGAACACCGCGACGGGGTCATCATGGATGAGCTCAATCTCTGGCTGTGGACCTGATTACTAGTGGAATTGTTCCAGATTCATCTTCTCTAAGTAGCGGTATGGGATATGGTGGTTGGTTATTGATCGTATTGTTTAAGGCAGTACGGAGTAGTCATGCCATCCTGGATAGGGGTCCTTGTGGCCAGATATGGGAAGTTGTTGCCAACAGGGCTATCATACGGAGTATATAATAGGTGAATCAAAAAAGGGGCTCACTACGGAGTACTCCCGTACTCCGTACATAGCGCATGTTAATTAATGCATGCAAAAAAAAGATGAACCAACTCAAGTATCTGACGCCAATTGGCGCCGCTGGGAATCGAACCCAGGTCGAGACGGGACTGCGGAGAGCACCACAACGTCGCATGATAACCACTACACTACGGCACCTTCAGTTGGTGATAATGGAGCCGGTTATTTGATCTATCATATCAGTTCTGATCTGGCAACCAAGGTCTCAAGATAACAAATAATATTTAGTGAGATCAGATAAGAAACAATCGGATTGATTTTTAGTAAATATAATTGTAGAGATACACCCAATAGGTTCATATTCAACCATGTTCAGGACGGCATGAGTAATCGATAAGCGTCGCAATAAAACCGCGGTTTCTTTGCAAAACTGTCGCATCATCCAACTCACTTACTTTCCGCTGAAAAAAACCACCGTAGCCAATGGCAGTCACAGACAAAGAGGTGCGCTCACCTCTTTATCGTCCAGCCAGGGATCTTCCCTTTGAACTGGTTCAGCACGTCGGCATTTTCTTCGAAGAGAAGCTCTGTGCGCCTCCCCTCACTTTGGTTTCGGACGCGGTCGAACTGACATCTTCGCCGGTCAACCAGACACGCAAGCCCTCAACCTCCTTCTAAACATCACCACAACCGCCACAAACCCCCCAACACCAGTCTTTGTCCCTTCACCACAGCATCTCGCCGTAGCAGCAACATTCCTCGTTCACCCCTCAACCACCACGCGAGCAAAAACAGCTGAGGAAAAAGAAGCCCCCAATGCCTCCTTGCGACTCCTCCGCCTCACAAATACCCTCGTCGGACCGATATCCGCCAAATTCGGGACCGCGTTCTCCTTCACCCACTTCGAGACCTCCCGCCATGGCCGCCGCCGACGCCCTGACGATGAGCGCTCCCCGGACGACGACATCAAACCGCTGAATCTCGAAATGGCCCAGTCCGCATCCCTATGGTCCCGCGCAGAAGACTTCTGGCAGGTAGTCGGATGGGCGTTCAACTGTTCCGTCCTGCACCGGGAACGCTGGGCGACGTGGCAGGTCTGGTTAGAATACATGTGCGAGGTCCTGGAGGACGACTGGAACGAACGGACAAGAAGGATGAGCGAGGACACGAGCGCAAAATCCGACCGCCAGATCCTGACAAACAGTCTGATATCCCGGTACATCGGTACAGCATCGACAGGATACGGCCGCAACCGACGAATCCTGCGCGCCATCTTCGCCGACGGGGGCCCAACCGCCGCCAGCGAATTCCGCGAGGTCTTCCACCACGAACTGAAAAAGCCCAACCAACACCAGAACACCAAGAAACGCGAAAACAACGTCAACATCAACGAAGACCAATACGGCGACTACCTCACCAACGACGAATCCTCCGACAACGACCCAGATCCCACCACCAAACGCCCCCCCCGACAGCCCAAACGCCCCAGACGAGGCACGCGGTCGAAAGACGCCCAATCCAACGACGCCGCCGACATCCATCCCCCCACCCATGCGTGCACCGACGTCTCCTCCCACGGTGGCTTTCCCTCCCTCGCCCTCCGCCAACGCCTCCTCCAGCTCCTCTCCGCCGTCGCGGAGACTCTCCCCGATAGCTTCGTCAACCTGTCAGATCTGTACCATCTCTTCGCCGAGAACATTCGCCATCTCTCCCTCCCCGTCTTCCAGGCCCTCGTCGCCCCCTCCGCGCTCCCCTATCTCTCCTCAGCAGCCCGCACAACCCTCTGCGAGTTCCTCCTCTTCCGCATCCGCGAAACCGCCGCCCCCGATACCGACGAGGTGTATCTCAGCCAAACGAAGCTGGAAGAATGCTTCCTCCCCTACGCCGCCAGCACCGCCAGCGTCGTCGACAATACGAAGATCTCCATCCTCCTCGAGACCCTCTTGATCCTCCTCGCCAACAACGATATGCTGAAGGTGACTCCGCAGCTCCAAGCAGCGGTCGAAGAGGGCATCCACCGTCGTGCGGAGAGGGTGCAAACCGAGCCGAAGAAGGGCCAGAGTGCGCGTCGATCGGAAGATGCCGAGTGGAGTTGGTTGCTGGAGAGCGGCGAGCGGTTGCGGTTCCTGGTTGACGAGGTTCTTCCGCGCGCGGAGGATTCCGATGAGTGATTTTGGTTTGGGCGTAGTTGGTGGAGGGCATTTGATGGGGACAATTTGTGGTGTTGATTTATCCTCGAGATGGTTTGTTTGTTTTTGCTACGATGCTTGAATTCCGCCTTTCTAGATACCCTTGTTGTGTGGTTAGCTTGTTGTATTGCTTTCTTTCTTTCGTTTTTTTAATGTCTCGATTAGATAAAATGTTTAATTTGCGAGATAGCTTATTCTACACCTGGTCACCAAGGTTCTCGAAACAGTTATTTGGAATCAGTATCGAAAGTACAAAGAGCCACCGTCCATGGTAAAAACAAAGAGATATATGACAGACTGCAAGGAAGATTCCTCCCGACGTAGCCTCAATGGCAGACTATAATGTGACGGGATACCCGGAATTCTTCAGTATTTTGATCACGGCGGAGGACGAGGACCGATGATTTGTCTCCTCGCGCCCCCAACTCCCAGACCAGGACCGCCCCGGTTCTGGTTATCGCCGCCTATAAAACCGTACTGATGCACATCCCACGCTCCTTCTCCGGGTCCCACACCAAGGGATCCATCCTTCAAACCGTTGGCGGCGGCCTGCTGCGTTTGCTTCTGGTTCTCTTCCCACTCACGCTGGCGCTCGCGCTCGCGCTCCATTTCCCGTTCGAGCAGGGACTTGGAAGCCCACCCGCCCGCTTTGGTCTTTTGCTGTGCGGCGACTCGGCGACTATTTTCTGCGTCGATTTCGGCTGTTGATGTATAGTCTTGTGGACGGTGTGTGGCTGGCTTGGCTGCAACGGGCGGTCGGTTGGAGGCCAGGAAGCGGTCTACGCGGCTATCCTGATTGGGGGTTTTTGCAGCGTAGAGCGCTGGGTCCGGAAGGGGTCGAGGGGAAGTAACGGTTGGCTCTGGAAGGGGCCGGGGCGGTAGGGATGGAAGAGCATTAAGCGTCTCAGCAAGCGATTCTTCATTCTGATGCTGGTTCCATTCTGTGCGAAGTAGTCGCCTCTCCTGCTCGACGGAAGACAAGTTGTAGCTTGGCTTTGGAGGCACGGGTACCGCACGAGGAGCGCGGGACCCAGGAGATGCGGGCTGCGTCTCCTGTATCTCCTGGCGTTCGCGCTGATAGTCGGCCTCTCTTTGTTTGGCAAACTCCAGCTCTCGCCCTAGTTGCTTGATGCGCTGGCTCTCTGAAGATTCGGCGGTAGCCCGTGTAGCTGCAGCTTGACTTGCTTGGTATTGGCTGAGGAACTGTCCATTGAGGCGGCTATCGTTGGCTTCCCGACGGTGCAGTCTCTCCATCTCCAATCTGCGTTCGGCCTCTCTCTCCTCGTGCTGACGCTGCTGCTCCTCCTCTTCCCACTGGCGTTGTTCATCATTCCATCGCTTTCGTTCCTCCTCGACCTGGCGACGCTCTTGCTCCCTCAGGCGGGCGGATTCCTCTTCCCAGCGGCGCTCCTCCTCTGCTCGGGCACGCGATTCTTCAGCCTCGCGCTCTTGCTGACGTCTGCGCTCAGCCTCTTCAAATTCCAAGCGTTGTTGGTCTTGTTCCCGTCTGCGCTTTTCCTTTTCTGCCAGACTGGGCACATGTGGCCCAGTGGTGGTGATCTGTCGACGAGCACCGAATGCGACACCTTGATTAGCCTGGCTGGCACCGCCCATATACCCATATTGGTGGATATTCCAGGCGGGCATCGTTGTATGCTGATCCGTCCTTTTGCTCCAACTGCTTACCAGACCCGGTGACTTTGCCGGGCTTGAGTATCCGGACGCGCTGGAGTTGGCGTTACTGAGCCCCCGCGGCCTGGAGGGTGTATAGGCCCCTTGACTTGAGCCGGTCGCATTGGGGCTCAAGGCACCGAGTTTACTTTGCGGACCAATCACACGGGGAAATTTACTTGGTTGAAGGGCATTCGCCCTTCGGCTGAAGGCCACCAGACACTGAAGGACTTGTGCGGGATCCTTAGCCTCATAAAGATCGACAGTTAGGAAGACATCGTGCGGAGGAAGACTTAGGGGTGGGATTTGGCATGCGCGAAGGAAATGCGAGATGTTTTCCATCTGTACGAAGGGCATCGACGACTGCTTATACTTGACACCGGGGGAAACGGCCAGGTTGACCAGCCTAGGACTATGGTTAGTGGCTAACACACGGATGCATTATGCTAGAAATATGATTAAGCTACTTACCTGCAAAGAGCGACACCATCTTTGAGGGCATCTAGAAGGTCTCCCGCTGGTAATCTCTCCTGGAGCACTTCTTCCATCCAGTCGCGGACTTCTGCGGCAGCCTGCGGGGTATAGCGGGACAGTCGCAGACTGCGTAAATCCTTATCCAGTGACGTAACGGAAGCCATGTTTGAGATCAAATTAATCTGAAACGATGGAACTGCCGTGGGGGACGATGCTGTCCAACCGTTGGTATGAACCGTGGGTACGGAACAGGACGGAATAGGAGGCGGTGCTCCTGATATCTCGAATAGAGGCAAATTGATAGATAGAGTCTGAACTGGTAGTCAGTCCTTCGTAAGGTATGGATTTATATAATACGATGGTGTGAATCAAGTCCGGGGACGAAGAAAGACCGGAAAAGGGGGTAAAAGATAAAAAGACCGAGGAGGTCGAAGAGTGAATTGAGAGCAATAAATACTATACTGTAGTACTGGCATATGTAGGAGTATAGGAGAAGGAATGGCAAAGGAATGGAATGTTTATTCCAAAAAACCCACCCGTGACCTATCAGATGACGTGCCCAAAGTTCCAGTCCGTCAGTCTTCAAGTGGATGTTTTCTTCCCAATTGGTTCTCCCACTATTGATTCATAGTCGCCTAATTCCCTCTTTTCGATCATCGGTCGTCATCCTTTCGGCCCAAATGAGTCCGGTGAATAGTCTGTGGTTTAAGTGGAAGAGCCTTCGATTACCGTGGCGAAAATCCTTCCTGGTCGGTATGTTGATTGTTCAACCTCAACGGGGTGACCGGATTTTGGCAATGAT
This sequence comes from Aspergillus coremiiformis, assembly GCA_009193565.1. Lineage (NCBI taxonomy): Eukaryota > Fungi > Ascomycota > Eurotiomycetes > Eurotiales > Aspergillaceae > Aspergillus > Aspergillus coremiiformis. Next base: position 19,694 of record ML739287.1, read on the forward strand.
TTAACTCGGTCGTCCTTGAAATAGGATCGGATCTATCTGGGAACACCTTTTGGGAATTTCAAGATGCTCTGAATGCTGGACGATACCGACGAATCGTCAAGTTCAATCCGAAGACCCATTATGGCGATGTCCAAGTGACCCGTACGTGCATCTTTTCTTTTCTTTCTTTCTTTCTTTCTTTCTTTCTTTCTGTCTCTAGAGGAAGACAATCATTTTCGTCAAAACTAACACAAAGGATCCCAGCGCAATGGCACCAATGGCTCCGTTACGTCCGAACCAATCCTCCTTCCCTCGAAGAACAACAACAAGACGTCCTCCGCCAGACCCAAATCAAGCAACTCGCCCGACTAGCCGATGAACGATGGGCCAGCAAGGCCTCCTACCTTGATATGCCACAGACCCAGCAACCAGCACCAGCCACCCAAACAACCGACGCGACGTTGAATGGTACACAAAACAACACTACCCCTGCACCCGGAACAAAAAAAGGGAACCATGATGAAACACCGGCTGCTAAAAAGGACCCCTGGGCGGCGGCGGCAAGAGGAGCGCCCAGCGAGAACTTTCAGCCAACAGCCTGGGCACCGAAGTCATCGCAGCGATGAGGGTGAACGGACGGGATAGAAATTATGGTGGTCGATCTTTATTTCGTCGGTTAAGATTATTCCGTTACCAGGACTCCGTTCGCTCGGATTGTGCTATTTCGTGGAGCGCGGCTCTTCGAGGATACATTATGATGATTTATCCAGCTTGCGATGGCTCCGGTGGCTTTTCTTTCAGGCTAAATCGTGCGTCTCTCCTGTCAGAGACACTTAATAGGTGTCTAGACTCCGCACTGTATGGGCTATTTAGAGTCAAAGGTGTCACTGATGACTCTGGCTTTGTCTAGATAGGTTGACACCAGTCTACTTATTATCTCAATTTTCCACTCTATGAGTCTATACATGTATTTATTCGAAGAGACCCTCTGACCCACTGGTTTTTTTAAGTCCGTGTCTCACTGTATTATATATGCGGGAAGGTTTGTTTTACCAAGGAATGTATGACAGTTTTGATTCTTTGGTGTTCGGAGAGTTTGGTCATGCATGGAAAGAAAGAGCACCTGGATGATGTAAAACATACTAGGACCAATAATATCAATGAATCAGAGCCTACTATAGTATGATATGAGAGTGAATGGGACTTTTTGAGGACTATGTATGGACATGTATAGACATCGAAGGGTGGAAGAGAAATTAGGCCAGATTAAATTTATTCTAGGATGATATGCGAGAAAGCAATCAAACGCTCACAAACAGATTTTAGAACACCGACGTCGGAACAAATCGACTCCATAATCCAATCCAAAGATCAAGAACCAAAGGTATATAACAGAACTAATATCATAAAAACAAATCACCGACTCCGACCCGACCAACAGTACCATTTCCCTATTTAGCATAGTACAGCCTCGAGAGCCTCAACGTCTCCACCGGCTTTCCGGACCGCGTTCAACGCTGCTTCACTAAGCTTGCGTCGCCGGTCACGGGCCTCTTGTTCCCGACGTGCTTTTGTTTTGGAGCTGCCACTCGGAGCAACTCCCGTAAGGATCTTTTGACTGTCATTTGGTGTAAAGTTTACAAATGATACAGTTACCGACTTGCCGGCTCCCTTGGGACTCCCCGATCCATGGATACTCTTGACCGGTTTGGGCGTACTCATCGAGTTAGACGATAGCTTTCGACCGTGATTGCGGCCTCGAGCTTTCATGTTCATACAGTGACGTATGATGACATCCTTGGGTGATCCACCTGCTCGTGGAGACAGTGATGGCGACCGAGATTGGAGTTGAAGTTGGGGCGTCGCAAAGGAAGATGTGTCGAGATATTTGAGGTGAGCGGTAGGTATGTGGTTATTATAAGCGCCATTCTCCTGAGGAGTGGGAGTTGGAGCCATGGCAGTGGAGGAAAATGACGAGCTTACGGTAGCGGCCATGTCATACGGCGAGGGGTCCATCTGAATCATAAGACCCCCTTGCAGGATGTCATGCTGATGCGTGGTGTCCTGGATCGGCCGTTGGGGCGAGGGTGACGCGGCGATTTGTTGATAGGACGGTTGCCGCTGGGGAACGCGGGCATTCATGGCAGGCCACCAAGTCTGAGAATCGTGACTTTGAAGATCAGGTGTGAAAGGAAGCCCGGTGGTTCCGAGCGTATCGGAATGCCATGAGGGCATGGTCTGAGGATCCGAGGAATGCGGGGAGGGAAAGATGTCGTCTGCTGGCGGGGGGCTCGAAGCCACTGCCGAGTTATTCGAATGACTTAAATACTGGGCTTGCCGCCTTGCTAATACACCCGCGGATGGCGACGGCATGGATATTGCGGGGGATTGAGTGAAGATGCTCGAGTCAAAATGGTGATGCATGTCGGTCGAGTCTCCCGAATGGCTCATGTGTATGGCACTGTTGTCGGCCGACATGTTCTCGTGCTGTACAAGGATATCTGATGGTGGCGGCGACAATGGAAATCGATCATCAGAACTACGGAGGAAATTGAAGCTCTGAGGTCGCTGCGTCCAATCGGGATACGCCATCATTCCTTTTTGAAGCTGAGAAGAGTGTCTTAAGCTGGGGGAGAAGCTTTGTTTGCGCAACAGACCGCGACGACCATTAGGTTCGCGGCGACGATGGATAGACTTCGGTGTGACTAATGCACTTTTGCATTTACGGCTTGGAGTTTCCAGAGGAGTGGCCGGTGACGAGCGGGTCTGTGCAGGACGGATGATCGAAGAAGCTTCAAGGTTGACGCTTAGATCTGAAACAGCAGAAGGATGAATAGTATCTTGAAATGCAAGGGGGCCCGGGCCTAAAGATGAGGATATGTCTGGCGGCAGGCCCCAGAAGTCCTGCACCCACTGTGGTGAAGGATGAGTTTGTTTGGAAGTGGGGATGGTGGGCGACTGGTCGCCACAATCACTGGACAATGAGTCCAAGGAAAAGAATTGGTCAAGATCGCCAGGGAATGAAACGTCTTTGTTACCATCGGCAATCGAGGCATCCATATTGACGTACTGATTGAACAAATCATTAAACGAATGATCGAAAGGTTGTGCAAACATCTTGCTGGGATATTGCCTTTCCGTTTGCGGCGATGGAGGGAAGAGTTGAACTGTCAAAGAGAGTGTTAACCAGCGAAAAGTGGTTGGTAGGATTCGATATGATTGGCACTGGGTTGTATACAAGTCTGGATTTGGGTCGAAGGAACGTGCGGAAATCTAGCCGGTGATCCGCACAACAGCTGGTGCGTTGGAATGTTTGGTGTGTAGGAACCGTTTGACAACTTGACAATCAAAGAAAACACTGCAGAACATGCAAAGGAGACAAAGCAAACAAACAACAGACAGAGGCCTGTATTTGAATTGTTGTGATGAGGACCCAGCCTCTGGGATTCTACATACATTCCAATTGCTCTAAAGATGGGTACGGAATGCGCCATAGTCGATAGAGAGCTCTGCGAAGGGTCCACATGAGGACATCCACAACCCCCCCAAATTGCTTGACCTAAAGGCGTGAAAATTAGGTGGCTGATTGGATACCTCAAAGCTGGCCCACATTCATTGACAGAGAAAATGCTTGGCCCTTCAGTTAGCCACTCGGTGGGATGCAACCATCACTATACCAGAAGCAGGGTAAGTAGTATCAGCAGGACAGGCATACGAGAGCCCCAGACAGGAACTATCCAGTGCACATCGATTATGGCGAGAGTCAATCGTTAACAATGAGACGAGCTACTCGGCCGATTTGTACACGCAGACAAGCGTGTCTTCAGTGGAAGAAGAGCAGGTCCCTAAGAGGAAGCACCCACGAAATAACGCACCAAATGTAAACGTCATGATACTACCCTGTGAATTGAGCCCAGGATTTGAACGGGTACCCGGCAGATCCTCCACTCTTGCCTGCACTCTGTTCAATGGGATTCTTTACTCCAATGGAGAAGGAGTAAGGAGTACCTCGAGCCATCCAATGCGCAGGTATGGATAAATCTGTTGGCATGGAGCCCGGAATGCTAGGTATAGCTGGAGAGGAATGCACGCCCCCAATAACCATGCGCGGAACAAGTGGTAGACCTCCCAGGGGAAACCATTTCCATATTTTCAGGCTTGCGTTGTGTTCCAATTGGTCATGAGCTTGAAAGGAGTTCCAGACAAAAGATTTGGCACAGGTGTTAATTTGCTCTGCTGGAGTTTCTATAATTATTCCTCTTTACACGTAGCAACCTCCTTTGACGTATCCTCAGTTATTCGCATTCGGCCTTTCTCATTTTGGAGGCCAACAAAATTAAAGGTGCTCCAGCTCACAAAAAGAGGTGCATGGACTGATTTGCCAGCAGAGAAGCTTGGTTGTTTCGTCGTGGTTTCTTTGTGTGGTGGAAGAGTATAGCTATCACTTCCTCTAAGAACCACGCGATCGATTTGTTACGCAGGACTCGGAAATGCATTTCTCTCTTTGTCCAGAAACCTTCCCCTTGTAGTTACCCCTGCAGAAGGGAGGTAGGGGGTTGTATGACGGACAACTTAACGCGGATATTGGCCAGTCAAGGTATCAAGGAGATTACATGTTGAGGCCCAATCAAACCTGGAACTGGATATACCATCCGCTCACGATGACAAAAAATTATCAGACTCCACAAAGGACCGATTTCTCGAACGGTGGTCCAGATCGAGGAGGTCCGGACGCAAGCCATATAGAAGAATGCTTGAACGACTATTGGTGGGGTGACAGATAAGAATCATAAGATCGTTGCACCAGCATCCCTTGTGTTCCTGGCAAAAGAACCTCTTATTGAGATTGGAATGCTTAACCCTCAGAATGATTAGTAAGTCGTTCAGGACTCGAGTACGGTATACACTTAACGGTACAGAGTAGTGGCACAGAGTACTCCGTACTCCGTACAGTACATATACAACCTGTCTCTTTTGCCGCCACCTTTTATAAGTTGCCAGTGTGTGATCAGTATTTCAGTAATTTCAACATAAACATAACGGCTCGAGCCCTAGAGCTACCACTACTCCGTAGTAGTAGTTAGTATTAGTACGGAGTAGTAATGTTTGATTGTCAGACCTTAATACTGTGTTGCACAATCAACGTCCCGCGTGATTCCCGAGAACACACGCAGCACACCGACCCTGAAAGGCTGAAGCCCTAAATCGGAACGGAGAAATCCAACCGCCGCCATTGGTTCTTATGACTGACTGGAGAACAAGCGCGACTCAGGAGCCGAGACGCGCTATCCCCCTTTTGAGCATTCCGAGGCCGGGCCGAATCCGCAACTGGTCAGGTGGTAAATGACGGAAATCAAACTTGTTCAGCCGGTCGCCTTTCTTGGACTTTCCCCTCACACTCACAGGCACTCTGTGCTGTTTCAACCATCATCCTCACTCTCATCGCTACCATTTATTTTGTTGTGTAGGTACATGACAGTGTACCTTTGAACTTCCCTTGGGGCAATCTGATTATTCTTCGATTGGTACCCCTCGCGCCCCTACCGAATCTTCCACAACCATCTCACACCAAGGTGGCGTGAATCTACAAACCCAAAGTCTTACTCATCATCCTTGGTCCAACTACACGAAAACATTGCTCATTTCGCTGAGAAGTCGCGCTTTCTCGTCCAGATTCACCAGCCCTTGTCAAGGATACGCAACGCGACGTGGACTGATTGATCATATAGAAAGACTGAGCCTGAGGCTTTGAATTCCACACCTACAGCCTATATGTATATCAACGCAGAGTCCATCACAATCAACCCCAGTTTGAAATTGAGAAGAGGACCTAAACCGGAGTCTTGTACCGGGAACCTTCAGCAGCACCAGAAGTGCATGATTTTTACCCTTAACAATTCACGAATTCCGAAGTAAACACCAAGATGTATTCCAAGTTTGTTTTTGTCGGCGATGTCCTCATCAGCCTCCACTAGGTGAATACCTTGATTCACACGTGTGCTTCACTATGGACTCCTACCGGTTCCTCGGAGGCCTTCGAAGCCAAAACTTCCTAAAATCAAAAACGCAACTTCTTATCCTTCTCGAATAGATTCTGCACCTGTGGCCAGGGTCTTGGGTCTCAATACACCTACATTGGTACTTGGCGAACACGAATCACAGGTTATCAAGATGAACATTCAAACCATGAACAAAAAGTCCTGGGAGTCTCTTTCTTCGACGTTCTCCGCCCTCGAAATTTCCCTCTCTCAGGACAGCTGTTACGCATCCGATGAGGTGTCTATTGCCTCGACTAACCCGACAACCATCAATTCGGTTGTCTCATCTGTGGCACCCACTACAGCCACATCACATCATCCGTATTTAAAGCCGATCCTTAAGAGACGGTATGCTCAAATTGCAGAAGATGAAGAATCGGAGCCTGGCTATGCATCCGGTGCTTCTGAACACGATTTTGAATTTTTGTCAGAAGACGAGTCTGCCGATGATGATGATGATGATGATGATGTATACTATGTCACATGCTGGGAAGACGCATCTGACTCTATGTCTGAATATAGCGAAGATGATGAAGATGACTGCGACGAAGATGGCTCTGCCGATGGCTCATTTATCTCGTTCGCGTCCAACGTGCGGTTTGATACCAATGTGCGCTATATTGAAGCGCCCGAACCCCAAGAAGACGAAACACCTTGTGCTGAATTGACTTGCCATGAGTTAATGGAGATGGCAAGAGCATCTGGCAGCCTCCGCTTACAGGAGGAAGACGATATCGGCGACGATTTCGATGACACCGAGCATGGTAGTATCAGTGACTCCATTAGGCAGCTGCCTGAAGAACATACCAGCGATGTTGTGGACCTAGACAAACAACTATTTATCGCCTATATGAATGGCATCAACGGGATCGCTGACCCCGGGTATAAGTCGCGTCTCCACGCGCGGGTTGGCGACATCAAGAAGGGTCGTGTGAAATCACCGTACCTGGAAGCAAATAATGCCGACGGGGTGTATCTCGATCATGCCCTTAACCATGTGATTGGGACGTTTCCTAATTTAATCGCCAAGAAGGAATTCGAGGAACTCATCGGTCTCAGCGAAGAAAAGGGGGCGCGGAAGCAGCCGGCCGAAGTCCGCGAAAGTCTCAATCTGAGCTTATTGAACAAGATCGAAGGTCTTCTCTCCGAGAGATTGGCCAATGATGTCAACATCGGACCCGATGAACTGAGTTTTTTTGCTGGCGGGATTGCGTATGCTCTTGAAAACTGGAAACCCTACATGGTTCATTGAAATGATTTAATGAGCAACCACAGGCTTCAGTGCAGAGAAACATGAGGAAGCCAACTAGAAATCAAAGGAATGAATGGTATGGCAACTCGGAAAGTCTATTTGGTTGATTTGTCCTTAACGATTTACAAAAGCTTTAGCTAGCGGGGTGGTAATTGATTTTCAGTTTTGCAATCTTTGAGTGCGACGTCGTTGTAGTGGACATCCGTTCAACCACGCCAGCATCCTGACATTGTCCCCTCGTATAACGCACCGAGCGAACCTGAGGGCGACAGGTCTGCCTGGCCTAGGCCATCGTCTCTGAAACCAGAATCAGGGGCTGTTCCCCGGCCGGGTTCTACCTGCGTTCCGTATGACTGTTCATAGAGGGGACTGTACCAATTTTAACTTGGAATTACCTATGGACATGACCTGAACAGGGAGTAGACCAGCAAATGGCAGAATGAACCTACGATTGAAGCCTATTCATCCTACCGGGGGTTGGCGCTGACTGCGTCTGTTCGGTGTTGACAGGCACCCATGGCGTCCCAACGCTGTTTCATAATAGCAGCCATAGCTGACTACCTCCGATAACCCTGGCTGGCATCAGCATCAAACCGCCACGAAGAACGACATGGTCATCATCCACGACGTAGACGCCACGATACCCAATAGTGTGTCTGCCTACTCCATAGATATCCGTACTACATCGTCTCATCTGCAAGTAAGATTCTCGATGTTTCTGTGCAAACAGAAAGAAGAAGGGGGGTGGAGAATTTTTTTTTTTTTAAAAAAAAAAAAACAAAAAAAATGAAAGATAAAAAAGAAAAAAAGAAAAGTACGACTAGGCCGAGACACAATTAACCGTGACCTTTTTTATTGCTTTTTTTTTGGGGGAATTATTTTAGTATCATCTGAATAAGGTGGAGCGGGCCCAATGTATGTGTGTATGTACATACAATGTATGCAAGTATCCAACGTCCCTGGTCTGTCGTGAGACAATCGCTGCAGCCATGAACTGATTCAAGTCTGTTTTACTCGGTATGTACATCGGGAAGGATGTCCACTTAGGACAAAGTTATCAGGTACTATAAATTAAGTTACTAAGTTCCGGAGGCCGACGATGCGAGTCATGTGAAGACGGAGTACTCAGTACTAACTTCTGTACCGTGTGTATCATGTACTCCGGAGTCTGTATGTATGAGTACTAAGTAATGTACGGAGTAGGTTGAGCTGATCTCAGCTGAGATTATATTCCATATATCCAGCATCAGACACGGGGAATAGAATGTGACCACACACTGGTATGTACGGAGAATTTGTATGTCTGTACATACATACATGGATGTACTCCGCTGTCATCGTTGGAACAAAAGTCCCCTGATTTCGGAAATCTTTGTTTTATGTCTTTTCGCGCGTCATGACCGAAGGAGATTATCTACGAACTTAAAATGGGGGATTTAATCAGTTTCTATTATGGGTAGGGATCATGGCAATTCGGTAACAGGGAAACGGATTGGACCGGATCATCTGGATCGACTATGCCCTGCTTTATCTCTTCCTGTTCTGGCTATATTAGACGGCTTTAAGTCTGACGGCATTTGAGTAAGCTCTGCGCCCAGTATGGGGTAGAGTTGACTCGTGCCCCGTCAGGAATCAGGATCGACCATTTTGGGCTGTGCATGAGGAGAGTTTTCTTTTCTGATGGGTTGATCTTCATGGAGTTCCCCTCCCCCTCCCCCTCCATGTTTTACTGGACTTTGGAAATAAAGAAATACTAGTAGTAAAAAAGATTATGTTAAAAAAAAAGGAGAAAGAGTTGAGAGTGACGGGAATGGATAAAGATGTTTACTACGGAGTAGTGTTGGGTGGATCAATCTGCTCCAATAGTTTGGAAAATGGAGTTTAAAATGGTGAATGGATTCTTCGAACACGAGCCCGAGGTGGACAACTCATACTTGATAGAGACCTGGTGAATATTATATTCCTCATATAATTGGAATTCCCGCCACTTGTACGGAGTACTCAGTAACATCCTTCCTGCCCCAGTTGAAGCGGGAAAGAGAGAAGAGAAGAAACACATGTAGAGACTTAGGTTAGTACTAGATAGTACCTACCTTACTACTCCGTACGTACTCCGTACTATCTACCAACTGACTTCCTTTGTATGTATGTCCGTATGTAGGTATGTATGTATGTACATACATACATACATACATACATACGGAGTACATACATACATACATACATACATACAGCGTGGCATACATAATGAAACACACTTTCTCTTCCAAGTTGTTCCCCCTGATCACTTCTTTAAGACGAAAAGACCAAGTGGGGTTCTTTTCCATTAGATCATTCAATTTCCTTTTCTTTTTTTCCTGACCTTCTTTCGGTCTTCTGTTCAGCTTCTTTTCTCTTCAACCTTCGCCGGGCTTTCCTTTTGTAGTAATTTTTTTTTTATCTAACCCGACAATGACCAGGCATACCATGGAACCATCCACTGCTTACTAGGTACCACCTCAGGGGGAGGGGAATATCCAGTGGCAAACAATTCGTTGTTACAAGGCCGTGTTTGAGATTAGAGAGACACGAGACTGCTATTGATTCGCTTCTACGGAGGAATAGTTTGAGAATCTCGGGAGAGTCGAGACATCTTTGTCAGCCTTGGGCTTGTCAGTGTTCTTGGGAATGTCCAAGTAACGTTAAAGAGTCTTTGAAACTAAGATACGTAGTCAGGGTCAGGTTCAGGTACGTAAGTACTTCTTGCGACTCCACCCACGCGGTCAACTTCATATTCTAATCAGAAGAGGATACGCCATCGTGCGTATCC
>ML739288.1:0-29675 GCA_009193565.1 Aspergillus coremiiformis
CCAGATTTAATTGATAGATTACCTTGAATTCCTCCGACTCACAATCTCTCTCTTCTTACTTGATAACCATGTCTTTCTGGAGAGAATCTTTCCCGAATTTGCGTCATGCCGTACTGAAGACTATCTCCGGAGATCGCTTATGTCGCGCTCAATCGAAACGGTTTCTGACCTCTTCCTCTCAGTACTCTCGAGCGATCACTCCCAATCGGCCTTCGTTACATGCTAAACAACCTGGATTTGCTGTGAGTCGAAGCTTGTCGGCCACCGCGAGAGTGCAGCATGGTCACATCAACCCCCCAAAGCCTGGAGAGGAGTAAGTCATGGCGACACCATCATGGTCCTGGGTGGAACATAGGCTCATCTCCTTACAGAATCAAGGTATCCTTTATTGATAAAGATGGTGAGAAGTATGACTTTCAGGTATCCGAGGGAGATAACTTGTTGGATATTGCGCAAGCCAATGATCTTGAAATGGAAGGTTCGGACTTCCTTGCCAACCCTACACAGTGCATAATTCAGGTTCATTGGACTTACTTTGACTGCATTAGGAGCTTGTGGTGGTTCATGCGCCTGCTCGACATGCCATGTCATAGTGGAAGACCCCGATATGTTCGACAAGATGGAAGAGCCATCCGACGATGAAAACGACATGTTGGACTTGGCATTCGGGCTGACAGAAACATCTCGACTGGGATGTCAGGTTATCATGAATAAGGAGCTGGATGGACTAATCGTCCGTCTGCCCTCTATGACCAGGAACATGCAGGCGAGTGACTTCGAGCCGAAGAAATGAAACCGAGAAAAGCCGTCATGCCGGGTTTGAAATGGGATCGGTTGGAGGGCATGTCAGACGCGTTCAAGCCAATGTATATGTATCTTGTACTATTGGGTATTCTCATCTCCGATCTATTTTGCAAGAGTATGTAAATAGGAATAACTTTTAATCCAAAAACGTTCAACTGAAACGAGCAAACAAGAACCCTCAACGCCATAGAGATGCCAAAATTCTTCACATATACAAAAACTTCGTTTTAAGCTTCTTCGATATTCAAGGGCTTGCCCTTCTTTCCGCTGATCAGCTCCAGAAATCCTTGTTTGCTAACCTCATTGACGGCCTTCTCGCGTTCGCCGATTCCGATGGTACCCTTCTTTTTCTCACCCTTGGCCGCTTCTTCTCCACGCACTTGGGCCGCTCGGACAGCATTGAACAGTTTCACCACACCTCGTTGAGCAATCTTGCGAAGACGTTTCTCTTCCTCGGCCACAGCACCAGCCTCGCCCCGTTCGATCCCCAGCACATCACGAATTCGGCCGCGATCCAGTTCCTCCAGCTTGTCAGCGCGTAGTTTAGCGCGGGCTTGCTTGTCCAATTTCTCATCGGCAAAATCGGTGCTAGCTTGCGTGGCGATCTTGCTGCGCGATAAGACAGGATCCGCTCGGGCAGAGGATGGTAGTTTCGTCGCCAAAATTTTAGAGATAGAGGTGGAGAAGGCCGATGGATCGTTCCGTTTGGGGACAGCTTTATGGTCGGTTGTTGAGGTCGGCATAGACGCATCCGAGTCATAGTTCTCCTCATCGTCTTCAACACCAGAAGATGCATCTGAACCAGAGGCATTCTGGTCTCCGTCCTTATCGGCACCGTCCGCAGAATCGTCGTCGTCGTCGTCGTCGTCGTCATCGTCATCGATCTCTTCCGTTTTCTTTGACGAACTTGCGAATTCCTTCTGTTTCTTCGACTTCTTTCCTTTGATCTCCTCCTCATCGGAATCTACCAGACTGACAGCTTTGAAATCGGTTGGTTCGTCATCTTCCGCCTCATCGGAGCTGCTGTGGTATTCGCGCTGCTTTCGAAACTTCTTTTGAGGCCGACCAGTTTTACCCTGTATACCTTCCAAGACCTTACGCTTCTTTGCTGTAGTTGAAAGAGGCATGACGAATGAGAATCTGAATTGAATCGAGGAGATCTCTTTCTGTGTTGATATCAGTTTTTTCCTTGGGGATTATTTTGTATTTCATTTTTTATATATTTTTATTTTTTTTTTTTTGGTCTCGAATACATTCAAAGGCGGACAGAAGAACCGATGACTCTGATTGGCTGAGTACCCGTTCCCAGACTCTCCGCATTGGCAATTCAGTGAAACTACTCAACCAAAGTGGATTTTGTGGTCTCGATGAAGCCTTCCAAGTTGTCATCTTTTCCTCGAACTACTTGACTTCAAGTTCTGTGTTCACACTTTTCTTATTTATTATATCCCTCCCCCTCCTACTCGATACCCATCCTTTAATCCGAAGTAAGACTTGCGCGATGGTCCTTCAGGATCTGGGCCGGCGTATTAACGCCGCCGTCAATGACCTGACAAGGTCCAACAATCTAGATGAAAAGGTCGGTATATGTGTCTCGAGAGTTCACATAGCATTTACGCAACTAACACCCTCTAGGCCTTTGATGACATGCTGAAAGAAATCTGTGCCGCGCTGTTATCGGCCGACGTAAACGTCCGTCTCGTCCAGTCACTTCGGAAATCTATCAAATCCAGTGTGAATTTTGCCTCCCTGCCACCCGCTGTCAACAAAAAGAGGGTAATCCAGAAGGCTGTTTTCGATGAATTGGTTGCTCTGGTCAATCCACATGCAGACCCGTTCCGACCCAAGAAAGGCCGGTCCAACGTGATTATGTTCGTTGGTTTACAGGGTGCAGGTAAGACAACGACTTGTACCAAGCTGGCCAGACATTATCAGATGCGGGGTCTCAAAACGGCACTTGTCTGCGCCGATACTTTCCGTGCTGGTGCGTTCGATCAGCTGAAGCAGAATGCGACCAAGGCCAAGATCCCCTACTATGGAAGTCTGACACAGACCGACCCCGCCGTCGTGGCGGCGGAGGGTGTCGCTAAATTCAAGAAGGAGCGGTTTGAGATGATTATTGTCGATACCAGCGGTCGCCACAAGCAGGAAGAGGAGCTTTTCACAGAAATGACCCAGATCCAGACTGCCGTCACCCCGGATCAGACCATCTTGGTTCTCGACAGTACGATCGGTCAGGCCGCCGAGGCCCAGTCGGCAGCCTTCAAGGCAACGGCTGACTTTGGTGCCATTATTATCACGAAGACGGACGGTCATGCAGCCGGAGGTGGTGCTATCTCCGCCGTGGCGGCCACACATACTCCTATTATCTTTCTCGGTACAGGTGAACATATGATGGACCTTGAACGGTTTGAACCGAAAGCTTTCGTCCAGAAGCTCCTGGGAATGGGTGATATGGCAGGACTGGTAGAGCACGTGCAAGCCGTGACCAAGGACTCAGCAGCGGCCAAGGAGACGTACAAGCATATCTCGGAAGGTATCTATACGGTGCGCGATTTCAGAGAGAACATTTCTTCGATCATGAAGATGGGTCCTCTGTCCAAACTGTCGGGCATGATTCCTGGCTTGTCCAACCTCACTGCAGGTCTGGATGATGAAGATGGCTCCCTTAAACTCCGTCGCATGATCTACATCTTTGATAGTATGACAACCGCAGAGCTTGACAGCGACGGCAAGATGTTTGTAGAGCAGCCCAGCCGTATGGTCCGTATTGCTTGTGGCAGCGGCACGACCGTGCGCGAGGTCGAAGACCTACTATCGCAGCACCGCATGATGGCCGGTATGGCCAAGCGTGTTGGTGGACAGAAGAAACAAATGCAACGAGCGCAGAACATGCTCAAGGGTGGCAACAAAGAACAACAGCTCGCCGCAATGCAGAAACGCATGGCCTCCATGGGTGGTGCCGGTGGTGCTGGTTTCCCTGGAATGCCCGGCATGGGCGATATGGCCAAGATGATGCAGATGCTCCAGGGACAGGGTGGCGGCGGCGGTCTGCCTGGTCTTGGAGGGATGGATCTACAGGGAATGATGAGCCAGATGAGTGGATTGATGGGCGGAGGACGTGGCAGAGGACGGTGATTCAGACGTTTGCTTTTTTTTTTTTTCTCTCCCTTTCTCCTGTATTTGTTTGACATGTGGTGATACCGCTGAATGGGTCACGATTGATCGATTATCTAGCATATGGATGGTGTTGGGCGCGTATTGTTTTCATTGCCATGATAATTCCAACATTTTCGACTGACGATATTCATATGGTCTTCTATACGTCAATAGATTGCCGTGATGATAGCTTTCCTTACGATGCCGTTGTAGAAATGAGTCCATTGATCAGGGAAAAGTTGACAATAAATACACCTTATCTATACCAACTTCACGTGTAGAAATAGTCCAGTCTCTCTGGGGGTTTACGCTTTATCTAAAATCCTATAAACTAAATCTCCAACCCGGCTAATCAGCTGCGCCCCGACTTCCTCTACCTGGCCGATTACAGCCCTGAGCTGAGTATCGTATCCAACCGTTTCGGTGTTGTCCTCAATGACTTTACCTGGCAGAAGTCGCGGGTGTCTCACGGAGGCAGCAGAAGCGACGATATCCTCATACCCAGGTAGAGGAACGCTGATAGAATATTTCCAGGCGACATCGCTGTCGACATAGAGCGAATAGGTTAAGATGGAGCTGGGCACGATTGCAGTCTTGCCACTGGCGGTGAGCACGGACTCATCACGAATCTCGATATCGATCAGTCCGTACTTGGTGTTCCCAGTTGGGATGTACTTGACCGCGACGTCCTCGTTGTCGGTTTGACGGTAGGTGCGGATGGGCAGGTAGAACATACTGAGCGGACCGACACTGAACTCGTGCAGACCTTCCCCGGCGGTATCGGAGAGGAGCTCCGCGGGAGTGTAGTTGAATGCTGGATCGGGGAAGCGGGTCGCCCCGAACTCATGTCGGTCTCCGCTGAGCAGGATGATGCGGATTCCCAGCGCTCGCTCGGCGTGCCACATGGCTTCGAAGACGATGCGACGTTCATTCAGGAATCCACCCCAGGTGTCGGTCGTGCCGATATGCCAGTTCTTGGTAAAGGGAACGCTGGAGGCGACGATCTTCCAGCGCACTTCGGCTGGTTCGGGGCGGGACAGATAAGCGAGTAGGGACTGCAGCTGCGCAGAGCCAAGGATGGTGGAATCCAGTTGGGCAGGCTCGGAGCGGTAGGTGCGGGTGTCCAACATGAAGAATGAGGCTGGGCCGTTGGTAAATGAGAAATACGTCGTGTTCTCTGGTTTGGCGAACGGGGTGGCCGGGATCGGGGGATTGACACTAACGTGGTAGTGTATATAGGGGTCGGCAGCAGCCGGATAGGGAGCCGTGCTGTTGCCCTTGGACCAGTCATTCTCGATTTCATGGTCGTCCAGGGTGTGAATCCAAGGCAGATCGATGGCCGGGGAATCGCCTTGGGCATACCACGAAGGAGATGAGTACACACGCCGGTACTCGCTGCGGTAATGGGAGACGGACGAACCAAAGCGCTGAGGAACGTCTATATAAATGAAGTCACCGAGGAACAGCATAAATGCCGGTCGTAGCCAGGATGGCAGTTTGCTGACGGTCTCAGTCATCTTTTCAATCCCCTCGATGCGCAACGGGTGAGATAGTGGATTATACGGGAAGTTCGGCTTCATGCAGCTGGACGTCAGAAAGCTGAGTCTGTTGGCAGATTTCGAGCGCTGGAGAGGAGCGGTGACGAACGAGCCTGTGCGATTGTTTGATAAAGAATAGCGGTAGTGGGAGGATGGCTTCAAATTTTTCAACGTCACCGAAGCTGTGAAGTCTGTGGTTTCATCAAGGGCATAGATGATGCCTTCTTCGGTCCATGTCGAAGGGTCTTCTTGTTCGGTTTCCTGATAGGAGACCACTAGCGGTAGTTGAGAGGAGTCCGGCTCTCGAACAAGTAGATTCGCCGTGGTTGAAGAGACGTAGCCAATCCGAGAGAAAGCTAAATCGTCTGCGGGATAGAAAACCACTCCATGGAATAGAAGGTCGGAAGTGAGGAGCGTCAGAAGAATGTTCACCAGTACTGTCAATCGTGTCGCCCACGGCGATCTGGGGGACGGCAGCCCCGTTAACAGTGCTTTGAGAACGCCACCTCCAGCTGGAGTCCTCACAGATCCTGCAGCTCATGTTCTATTTAGCAAATGGGACTAGTAGAGCCAGCATCGACCGGCCAGTTGACTTACTGCCGGTGTTCTGAGAACCTTTCGAACCATGGTGACGTTCGGCAGTGTCGGGGCGACGGAGTGAGAACAATGAAGTCAGGTACACCACTAGTGAGGTGAAGATGAGAGGCGGGAAGTGATGACCGGGGATCTGTGCACGAATGAGCAGCTGTTCTGTGTAGATTGAGGCTATTCAATGGACATGATTGAACTTCTAAATACCTACCCAGCGTAGAAAGATAAAAGTGGCGAGTCGGAGAGTCGCGGAGCTCGTGACCGCGGCAACCCGCGATAAGGAAACCATTGTTTTGGGGGGGATTTTTCAAAGGGTTTAATTGACCCTGGACCATGGGGATCTGAGAAGATGTTCTGGACGTGAAGTGAACCGGGGAAAATGTCGGAGAGAAAGTAAATTAATTTATGCTTTTAAGGTACTTTTTTGATGTCGTGGACTGACTGGCGGGTATGACGCCATAAATGGGAGAAAGATAAAATGCAATAAATTGGAGGAAAATCCCTATCAGATTGACAAGTGTCTTCTACCGGATCCATCTCATGTAACTGGAAATTATCGCCGTTGTTGGTTCATCATATCGTGGAGAACGCTCATCAAATTGCTGGCCATTGGACCAGACAGAAGTCGTTGTGCAGCCAAAACCACATCCTTCATCTGCATGCTCAACGACATCTCGGCCGCCCATTGCCATGGCTTTTCACGTTCCCCTGGTTTAGAATTAAAGTACTCCCAACCCATCACCCCGCCAAAGTTGGGAAATTGTTCAACCAGTTCGCCTAATAGAGGCCCAATGATTTCCCGGGGAACGTAGCCCTGGGACCCATTGCCAGGATTCGTCAACAGTCCGTACACTACACGTTGCGGAGACCACCCCTGCGCGACGATCGCTGCATACATACGGGGGTCATCTGCTGGTCCCCAACCGTTGTAAAATTGTGCGTTGTACCAGCTGATCTTCGATGATCGTTGTCGCTCAAGTTCTCTGTAATCAAATCCGGAAAGGTTACCGACGCCCAACAGTGCCGCTGCGACCGGGGCTAATGAGATGATGAAGTTGTCTCCCAGGTCGGACTTGAGTCGATCAATCAGTCTAATGATGCCGGCAAGCGACATCGGTTCCTCCACATCTAGATCCAGCCCATCCAGTCGATGACGCTGAATCATGGCCAGGAGAGGTCGGTAATAACGTTCGAATTTCTCCTGGTCCCCATCCAGACAGCGGAAGGAGCCTTGCGCGGCGCCTCCCAGCATTCCCATGACGCGTACCCCATTTTGTTTCAAGAGAGGCACCTCGGCCCACAACACGTCGTACATACTATGATGGGGCGGATCATCGTTGAGTGTGATATGGCCCGGTTCGGCATTCAGATGAAAGGCAGCAATAATGATGTGCGTGATACCTGTGTGATTGTGTACCAGCGGGAGCGCGGAGATGTATTGGCCTCGATCAGGGCAGAGTGTCTGATGATAGCAAATCACTCGACGTCGGTCGACTTGCGCCGGTACAGGAGGCATCTTTTTACCTTCGAATGGGGGGGTTTAGGAGGCGAACTGAGGTGTTTGTTGCTCTAGTCAAAGACGCAGTCCAAGCATTTCGATGAGGGGCAACAGCGGGGTAGGAGAGATTCCGGGATGGTCTTTGAGCGGACTAAGCCGTCGAAGTCTCACATTGCGTCGCGACTGTTATGGCCTTCTCAAAGACCCTTCAATCCAAATGCACCTCAAGGAGCAAAGGCAATGAATGAATATGGAGGAAAAGCAAAGCCGGAACGGGCGTCAAGTTTGAATCGATCCAACCATTTTTGTATCGTTGGGTTTCCTTACAATACAGTAAGATACCTGTATTGATTCCATTGCCGTAGTACGGAGTACTCCGTACGAGTAGTAGCAATGGACAGTACATACATACATACATACAGTACAATACACATACTACATAAATGCCATGTACTGTAACTTCAAATCAACCCAGTCCAATACTGTTTTTTTACCATTACCGCGCTAAACCGAAGAAAGAACTTCCGAAACAGCTCCAGTCAGCTGACCTCCAAGCCCGATAAATCAGGCACCAACAACTTTACGGGTTCCTTTGGCGTCGCCGTCCTTTTGTCGCGTCTCGAACTCGCTACATCGTCATCGATGCCCCCAGATCGCTCGATCTGCTAACTATCGTGACCACATAATCCATACAATCAATCATGTCGCCTTAACCGAATGATCCCACCCAGACATTCACTCATCCAGCGACAGAACGACATCATGGACACTACCTCCCACGATAGCGTCGGCGCCTCCACTCTCGCCACGCCACTCTTTCTTCCCTCCTCTCCTCCTCACCCAGATCATAGTCCCATCGGATCCCCTCCGCACGCACGAAGCCCCATTGCCCGTCGTGCCGCCAACGACCTTGATGACGCGCGTTCGCCGACCGGCTCGCCCCCATCTTCCCGGGCATCGTCGCTCGATCGCACGACAAAGGGACTCGACACACGCCTGGCGGATTACACGCTTGACTTTGGCCAATTCCCCAGCGGCCAGTTAAGCTTTGATGACGAGCATGAGGAGCCATTTGGGGAGCCGAGGTTGCCTCACGAAGACCAATTGTCCGATGTCGGTGGGCCTGAGGATTTTACGGCCAATTTAGAGAAGTATCTCATGGGTGACGATGATACATTCGAACATCCAGATTTACCAGAAGACGACGACGAAGAACATCCGATGCTGCAGGAGCAAGAGCCACCGCAGCCGCAGTCTCCGGACCAAAAACAGCAGGAACAGCAGCAGAATTCCCATCTACAGCAGCCCGTTGTGGAGGATGAGGTAGAACTGGGCGAGTACAGTGAATTTGCTCCCGTCGATATGTCCACACCGTCACATCTGTTGCGCAGGGGCAATGCGCTTTCGAAGGAGGCGACACAGCTCGAGAACATTGAGGAGGACCCAGATGATGAGCCGGATGTGGCAAGGACGCCGTCAGTTCGCAGACATAAACCAACTCTCAGTGCAGATCGCACAGATATGAAAAGTGATTTGCTCAGACAGATCGCAGAGCTGAAACAGGCTGTCCAAGACCGAGACGAACAACTGGAAAGGAATCACAAGCGGGTCTTGGAAGCGGCTTCCGCAGGAGAACAGATCAAACACCTGCAGGCAGAGCTGCAGAAGAAGACGGCTATACTAGATGAGGTTCATGCCAAACGCAACGATGATGCACTTCTGCGTGAGCAGATCCAATTGCTTCACAAACAAAATGAGGAGAAAGAGTCTCTTTTACAGAGGTCGTCTGTAAATGAATCAGGGCTCAGTGCCCTCCAGGAGCAAATCGCAGATATGCGAAAGGAGTTGAAAGATCGACCGGTGCCTACGGACATAGATGCCGAGAGGCTAGAGACGATCGCGAGTTTGCGCCAGCAATTGAACATAACCCAAGAGCAACTCAAAAAGCGAGATGACACCCTTGATGATACTCTCGCGAAGCTCAAAGAAGTCACCACAGCTATGGAGCTACAGCTCCGGGAGAAGAATACCGAAATCGATGGGCTCAAAGCTCAGATTGACGACCACCTTCTGGAAATCCAGAAACTTGAAGCGGAGGTAGACCGTGCAAATCGAGATTATCGGGCTTTAGAAAATAGAATCACCACAGTGGAGATCAAAAACCGGCCGTTACAAGAGAAGAACAGCACACTTGAGGCTGATTTGAGTCGTGCGCAGTCGCAAGTTACGGCGCAGGAAAACGCCCTCAAGGCAATGGCAGCGGACCTTCCTTGGGAGACGGGCCGCAACACGTACGAAGATATTCTGGAATTGATCAATTCCATGCCAATTCGTTCCGAGGCCATCCCGAAGGACAGTGACTCAGGGGAGCAGGAACTTGAACAACTACGCGAGGAATTCGCAAAGCTACAAACCGACCTGGAACAAGCGTCATTGTCCCAAAAGGCTCTGGAAACCCAACGCAAGTTTTCCCAAGAACAAGCCGCCGAGGCCCAAACTCTCATCAACTCGATCGAAGGCGAGAATACGCGGTTGTCCAAACGGGTGGAGGAACTCAAATCCAACTTGGACAAGGCCAGCCGCGAGCTAAACGAGCTGAGAGACGAGTACTCCGAAGCGCAGGATACCATCCAGCGTTTCCAGGAAGAAAAGAACACACAACAACCCAGTCCTCCTCCCTCCCCTCCAACAACGCGCCAGAAAGAATCCGTCATAGAACAAACCCACCAGGCCCAGCTACGAAGCCTCCAAACCGCCCATACCGCCGCCATTTCTACTCTCCGTGCCTCCCAGGCTGACTCAACCCGAAGACTTCGGAACCTCCTAGCTACAGCCGAAAAGCGCGAAACAAAACTAAAGTCCGAGCTCCAATCCCTGCGCAGCTCACGCACCACGCAAGAGAATGAGATAAAATCCCTCCGCGCAGAGATCAAGGAGCTCGAAACCATCATCACCGTCAAAGACGAAACAGCTGCAGCAATAGACAAAAAAATCGCCCGGTCCGTTGAAACTCGCGAGAAAGTGTGGGCAGATCGTGTTGACGCCGCTCTCCGACAGCGCGATCAGTTCGGCAAAGCTTTCCTGTATACCATGGGCCAAAAGGAGCTCGGGGAGAACAAGGAGAACTTCGACGATAAAGGACGACCGATCCAGCCGTACCAGTATGCGTACGTGAAGAGGAATGGGCAAAAGAAAATATGAACGGGCCCAAAGTGGAGTTTTTGCATGAGGCGACGATGGAGCGTTTATTTCGGTGTTTTTTTTTTTCTTTTTCTTTCTCGGGTCTGTTTTTGAGATATCTTGTCATGGATATATTATATTAATTGGTTTCCTTACTCTACGAGGGGGCATTCGTCGGGGTTTGGTTTCTGGGACTAATTAGCATTGTGAGTGGTGTACTTTGTAGTCAACTGGGCAATATTTCGTTCTACTTCAAGTTGTCTCCTTCTATTTCGTAGTCCCGTAGAGCCTTACGAGTTAGTAACTTAAGCACCATCAGCCATATAAATCCTATTATTCACGCGAATAATGCTTGACAGGGAAAAAAAATAGAAATAGAAATAAACACCAGTTGTGACAATGAACAAAATCAATTCCGTTATTTTCGTCTCGACAGTCATCAACTTCGGAGAAAAGGAGCACATCAGTATAATGCTAGTATTTAGACAGGAGAAATTTGAAAAAAAAATAAAAATAAAAAGAAAAAAAGAAAAAATTAAAAATAAGAATAAAGTAGAGAAATCCCCCGAAAGATAGACGATCAACAAATTCATCTCGCTTTTTTTTCTGCCCCCGACTATACTGGTAGGGGTCTCTTTTCTCTCTTTGCTTTGCATTTTTCGTTTCCCTTAGTCTGACCTGCAGACTGAGATCTTGATTAGTATCCAGCCATACTCGTACGATTGGCACCGCGATAAGTGTTGCCATCAGGAACGATGCCCCGGGTTTCATCCACAGATGCCCCTGATTCTCGGATACAATCCAAAGCTCCTGTGGATCCGAGACCACCACATGTTGTGCTGCGTGGCCGTCGCGTGCTGGGGTAATGGATTTCGATATCATTCCTTCGAGGCTGCGAAGACATGCGACGAGGTTCATACCCACTACGGTAGCTGTACCGACTGGGCGGTTGGTGATAACTTCTGGTATAACGAGGGACGTGCGATTGTTCAAACTGGTAATGCCGACTTTGCCGTCGCTCCTTGGGCCGTGAGTTTTGGTAGATTTGACTATCAGGCTCTATTACGGAGGCTCGATGGCTGGCTACCCTATTAACCGGGTGCCATGCCAATGGATTTGGAGGTATGATTGTATAACTCGGTCGGTGACGATGAATGGTACGAGGAATTGGTGCGGTATGCGACGTGTTGGATCTTTGCACCCTGAGAGGCACGGATGGCACAACCTCAGGTGCATCAGAGGAGCCCGAGGACATTGGTCGGGCCTGGGTACTTGCAGAAGGTTGACTCTCGGGGGGCCTTCCAGGCTCAGAATCCACAGGGGCAGAGGCCACTGTCTCTTTCTCTTCCGGCGACGAAACTAGTTGCAGCCCGGACGCACTGTTCTTGTTTAGTATCTCGTACTCTGCTTGGTTTTCAACATCCCGGGGTGTATTGGAATCGGCGAGAGCACGAATTTGAGGGTCTGCTGATAAAGGCAGTGACAGAGGGAAGGTTTTTGGAAGATACTTGCGAAGCGATGATAAGGAAGATTTCTGCCTCTGATGATTAGACTTTGATGTACCTTCTAGAGCATTGGGTAGTTTTGCAATGGGAGTTGGCGTGTGACTTTGGCTGGTAGTTCCTGGGATTCCAAAAGTGGGCGTACGAGAGATTGAATGCAAGTTAGTGCTGGCAAGGGTACCGTTGTAAGTTAACGTTGAACCTGACAGTGTCTCGACATTCTCCGATTCAGGGCTCCCATCGACCCCCAATCGCTGGTTTTGATGGATCGGTGTAGTGTACTGGAAATTAGGCACAGTCGATTTCTCGAATGTGTGATTAATCGATGACGGCCAGTACGAGTCGCGGGCGCCATAAATAGCATTGGGACCGGGGCAAAGGTAGAGAATGCCATCTTTCAAAGTTTCGCTCTCTAGGCTCGAGTTTGAGAAGATACTCTCGTCACAAACCGATTGCTGCTGTTTGTAAATACCCAGCACTGACACATCGTATGGGCGCTCACAGAGCTCTCTCGAACAGAAGTAAAGACAAGCGGTTATGCTGGGTAAAAGAAAAAGCAATTAGCGAAGGTCATTAGTCAATTTATCATCTTCTTCATCACTTACAAAGATATAATCGAAAAAACAACTACAGCCCTATGAAGTGCACAGCTGACCCCAGTATTCCAGAAGCCACCTTCAGCAGTCTCAGGAAGGCACGAAACGTGTTGTGAAACGACTACTAAGCCTGCCACACTAGCTGCTAACCATATGATCACTGTCAATCGCAGGAGATAGGTGCAAGTGGCACGCAGCACTGTCTTTTGGCCTCCAAACCCCGGGACTTTGTTATACTGCCATGCAAGAAAGCTATGAAGAACCACAAGCGGCACGGTGAAAAAAGACTAGCGATACAGTTAGTACGATATAGCGGACTTCTTTAAGGGATGCACAAACAGCAACAAGAGCAAGTATCAAGCTCGGTGTCATTTTTGTGTCGACATGTCTGTTCCCATAGAGATAGAGCACAAGAGCCCACTCAATGACCGATTCTAGAAGCAATACATAGAGGGAGATAAATATGACGACATTTGTCCAAGATCCTCCTCTTGTAGAGGATATTCGTCCGTTGGCCATGATGGACTTCATGAATCTTGTGTTTTGTTAAAAAAAAAGAATGAAGCAAGCCGTACTACCGCTTCGACAAAGCGGAGGCAATGGGCATCCACAGTGAAAGATAATGGGCATGTATAGGGAATCGGTACTACTCGAACAAAACACCAAGTGGGGAACGCGACGAGTAATAAAGAAAAAAGATGGATAGCAATGGATTTGTATTTCTCTTTCTGCGACTGCAGTGTCTATGGAGTAATGAGAAAAATATATGAGACCGAAGTCAAGGGCCCGCCGGAGACTAAATGTCATCGATGACTCCGGCGCGTCAACGCGGGCAGAGTGTGGGAGGAGAGAAGTTGGAATGTATAGACAGGAACAGACAGCATGCAAAAGGCGAAAGATCAAGGCTTGTATCGTTTATGGGACGTCACAAATTCCGAAGAATGTAAATCTCCTCAGCGGAAACATTCAATGTACCAGGGGCGTGAGCAACGTCAATTATTGATCCCTATCTAAGCATTAATGGGTCAGCGATTACGGTTACAAAGAGTGAATAATGGGCATTATCCCATTGAACCGGTTTATGCTCATGGTGGAATATCATTCATTCTCCTTGAAATAGATTATGGGGAGGCATTCCGAAGGGGCTATCGCGTGGTGTTGAGACCGTCGAGATGGAGAAGAAGTACGGAGCCAATATTAAGACATAGGCTCGGATAGAATGTAGGAGGGGAGAGAGATCAAAAGACTGGAATCGTGGGATGTAATTGTGCCAGGGAGAAAGGGTTGATGCAATGAAGGGAGAGAAGGAAAGCGTAAAAGAGTTGAAGGAGAACTTCCGAAGGATAAGAAAAAGGGTGACTCCACGTGATCCAAGAAACCCCCTCCAAGAGAACATCGGATGAATGAAGTGGCAATGGCTCTATAAATCTAGGTCCTCTTGATGTCTTGGAGGAAAGTATGAAGGGCTTCAAAGTTCAATGGACACGAGACGTCAATAAATCGGCAGAAGTACTGAGATCATGATGTTGGTATGTTCTAGATGATGTTTCTGACACCACAGTCGATTAGAGAAGGGACTTCAATATAAGGTAGAAAGATTTCGGTGTCGTTCCTATTTAATCAACCGAATCCTAATTCTACATAGGGCACTCAATGCCGACGAATAACTGCGTCAAGAAAGCCTTAATTTAATGAAGCATCTGGGACGGACAGAGCTTCGTTCAATGGAATTGTGGATCATCTAAAAAAAAAAACCCACTAATATTACCATGAGCCTGATTGCTTTCCCCAGGTCTAGTATTCTGGTCTAAACAGAAGCAATGCACTCAATCTCCACATCCGTGTTCAAAGGCAACGTCTTAACCGCAACACATCTAGATAGAAACTCGTCAGCACTAAGCACTGTATCAACAGCTCTTCAGTTCAAAACAGAAACTAGACTCAGAGAGATCTGAGAGGATATCAGAGGAAATCGAGTGCGTACGTACGTTCGGCAGGGCTTTACATCCCCCCAGTATTGCATATACACGGAGTTCATCTCGGCAAAGTTATCCATATCCGACAGGAACACGTTCACCTTGAGGACTTTCGTGATATCGCTACCGGCGGCTTCGAGAATATGCGAGAGGTTCTTTATGCATTGGTGCTGGGGGTGGTCAGTACCGATTTATGCTTTTGTATGGGGAATAGTCTTTTGGGGGAAGGGAGGATAGGTCGGTATGTCTGTATGTAGATACATACCGTGTGAGCTTTGATGTCTCCATCAATGATCTTGCCAGTTTCTGGGTCCATGGCGACCGCACCGGAGCAGTATACAACACCGTTGGAGACGATGGCTTGCGAGTAGATACCGGGGAGCGGTTTGGGGGCTTTCTCGGTCAGGATGGGCATTTTCGTGGCCATTTTGTTCTATGTCAGTGGGAAGAGAGGGAAAGTGTTGAGTGCGTTACTTCTCTCGACCCAAGGAGAAGGTGGAGGAGGAGAGATTTATCATTGATTGGCATGTCTCCATGGCTAGGTAGATTATACCTGTAGTAGTAGTACATCCCCGACGTTCATGCAAGGACTTCAACGTGTTCCAATGATATGCCAGCCAACCCCCACTTCACTTGCATTGTCTCCACGATCAGTGGCTAATCTGATTAGTTGTACGGAGTACGGAGTACTCCGTACTCTGTAAGAATGAACTTCCAAAGGGTTATCAGGATAATGACATGGAAAATCCCTACGTCGTCCCTTACGTCGGGATGAAACCCTCAACCCTGGAATGTAACGATCGATAAAAAGGGGACTTCAATTCATTCAGCCCATGGGGATAGATCGAATTGGAGAACTTTTTATTCCTGTGATAAAGAAATCAGTTAACACCTCCTCAGCTACTACTCGAACGCAATATGTCTATCTCAAGTCATCAGCCACCGTACCCTCTCCATCCCTCCGTTAAAGACTTACTGGATCCCGAGTACATTGCCTTCTACAACCAATATGTCATTCACCAACAACAAGTCCATCTCCAGCCTGTCGAAGCCTCCCGGACAAGTGGAGTCCTGATCCCCGGGGGGGGTCCGCTCCTGGAGGTCGGAAAGACCGAGGATATCATCATCAAGAGACGGGCGACAGAAGGTCCTGAGATTCTCGTGCGTGTATTCACACCAGATGGAGAGATCCCTAGGGGGGGATGGCCAGTGATGTTATATTTTCACGGGGGTGGATGGGTATTGGGGAATATAAATACAGAGAATCCTGTGTGTACGAATCTCTGCGTGAGAGGCAACTGCGTCGTAGTTACCGTGGATTACAGGTAGAGTAGTATCACTTTTATATCTATATATATATATAGATAGATTGATGATGATCGATGCTAACGAAGAATTTCTAGACTCGCCCCAGAAAACCCCTTCCCCGCAGCCGTTCATGACTGTTGGGAATCTCTTCTCTGGTTGATATCTCATGGACCCTCTCATCTCTCCATTAACACGTCCAAAATGGCCACGGGGGGTTCCTCAGCTGGAGGCAATTTGGCCTCGATCATCACCCATAAAGCCCTAACGCTTTCACCCCCCGTCTATTTCCTCGCCCAGCTCCTTTCCGTCCCGGTAACCGATAATACCGCGACGGTAGAATCCAAGGAGTCCTACAGATTATACGAACACACGCCGGCCCTTCCAGCTGCCAAAATGATCTGGTACCGCGATCACTATCTGCCCAATCGGCCGGATCGCATCAACCCCGAGGCAAGTCCACTATTCTACAATGACGACTGGTCGATGTTGCCGAGGGCATTGGTCATGGTGGGCGAGTTGGATGTCCTTCGGACGGAGGGCGAGCAGTACGCAGAGAAACTGAAGGAGGCTGGCGTGGAGGTGGATTTGCAGGTGATGAAGGGCATGCCACATCCCTTTTTGGCGATGGATCAAGCGTTGAAGGAAGGGAAACGGTCGATTACCTTGATGTGCGATCTGCTGAAGGAGGTGTTTTGGTCTTAAGTTCCAACATCGTCGAGTCACAGTACATTCTGGGTCAATGGATTCGCAACTGGATGAAAGAGAACGAAAACAGGATCGTTGGATCACATTCGTACTTCCAAAGCTATTATTAGTATATCAAACAGAACCCCGTCAGTTACTCTTCCCAAATATAGGATCCTACACAGGGAAAAGTCTCGTTCCCGGCGCCCCCTTTCAAGTTCAGATGTAATACCAATCAATCATCAACATCCCTGGGATCATTCTCTACCCAGAACGTTTCGTACTCGTCCCAGGACTGAGTTTGAAATTCCTCCGGCCATGTAAGAGGGGCTAGCGGCGTGCCCGTGTGCTCGAATTTCTCAAGCCGCTGCTGTGTCAGGGGCCGACTCTTGTTAATGCTATAGACACTAATCCGATGAGCAGAGCTCGTGACATGGAGACCCCAGTTCCACGCGGCACGAATATTCAACGGCTGTGTATTGATGGAGTTGTCCCAGCATCGGCAGACGATCTCGATCCAGCCTTCGACATCGCAAGGGAGGTCAAAATGCCAAGTGCGCCAGGTCCATTTGTGTTTCTTGGATAGATTCTTGGTCGGGATGGTGTACCAACTGAAACCTCCGTCGGCCGATAGCTCTACACGCTCTGGCCACCTGCCTCCACCCGAGTACGCCCAGCCTTTGCAGTGGATCTTACCATTATGGATGACGGCCTGTTTATTCCAGGGTGACATGACCGCCGAGCTCACCGGCATCTCCTGGATCTGAATGCCATCTGTAGGTCGTTGGTTGTGCTTGCCGACTTGCTGAGGGAAATACAGGTATTCCTTGCTCTGGACAGGAGCACGGCTTGGGTTCTTAATTGCCTTGATGCGGTATAGCCACTTAACGCTCCGGGCGCCGATATATCCCATCACTATTACCCTCAGTGGATAGCCGTGAATCTTCGGCAGAGGCTCTCCGTTCATCTCCCAGCAGAGAAGCACCTCGTTGGCTTTGACTTTAGACCACGGGACGCTGACGACGTAGTTCATGACTTCATTATTTTTAAAATAGGTTTCTGCTCCATAGAACTCCAAATGTTTGGCGCCATCAACCAAGCCACCACATGCTTTAATTACCTTCTTCAAGCTGATACCAACATACCTTGCTGTCCCGATGGCCCCCTCAGCCCAAGGTGCCTGCGGGACTTCGTCACCCTGACCCGCATACAAACTAATTTGTTCAATGCGGCGTGTGCCAGAGCATTGCATAGTGATAAGCTTGTCAACACGCGGAAATCTAGTCTTGTCCATAAGGTCTTCCAGAGTGAAAGATTTTGGGTTGGTAACTAAGCCATCAAGTACCAGGTTCCACTTATCTTTGTCGATGAGTGGAATGCCGCCATGATTTCGAACAAAGTGGAGAGAATTTGGGGTGATCATTTTTGCGGTAACAAGCCGTTTGGGGGCTTCGCCGTTATAGGGGAACTGCAGCAGATGGAGCATATCTGGATGCTTTTCACGGAGAACAGTTTTCCATGAATCTTCTGGAACCGAGGTCAATTCCCCACCGACAGCGTGGTGCCACATCTTCCAATGAGTGCCAGGAAGTACAGGATTGTGATCTGGGATTGGACCCATCTGAAATTCCAGGTTCGGAGGAAATGTTTGAGAAGTAAGGATTTTATGAGCCTTTTCTTTCTTCTCCGGATACTTCTCCCATTCAACGTATCTAGAATGGTGTTAGGCAACCCCTTCCCTGTAGAGCTCACAGAAAGGAAAGCAAGCAGATCCGGTAAAAAGTAAAGAAACGAACCCTATCCAACCATCTCGCTCTCGAGCAAAGAGCTTGTCCCGATTACCGACAGCTTCAATCGCTGCCTCATCTTTGACCGGCTCCCCCCATGTTTGCGGCAGGATAGCAATCGGTTCGTGTCCCGATTGGTCTAAGATGGCCAATTTAGCCCCGGCGAGGCCTTGCTCAATTTTCCATTCGTCAGGGCGGTTGCGTGTCTCCATACTGTCATCTGTACCATGCTAAAGGGAAACAAACATATGCAGTAGAAAGTCCCGTCCATGAGACTACGGTTGTGAGATATAACTTGCAGGAAGTCCTTGAGGTGATGTCTTTCGTAGATGTGACGACATTACCTTATCGCGGAAGTAGTTCCCTTAAATCTAGATTGTATTCGAAAAATTCACGATCCGATGTAAGCCATGGATGTGGTTCATTGCTGGAAAGTCATTTCGATAGAATGTATTGGACGCAAACGGTTGAGATGCATAATCCGCGGGCTGGCTATGCGTACATCTACGGTACAGCCGAACAGCAGAAGCAATGCAGTGGTTGGACAGACCATGTGAACGATGGAGACGGACCATTTCGTAGGAACGTCGGAACTAATGCATTCCCAGTGGACTCACACCTTTGTTCAATCGAATTGTATTGCGGTCTCTTCTTGATGGTGGAACTGGTTTGCTTCAGGAGAAGTTGGGAGTGGAAGAATTGAATTCCGCCGGTTGACTTTGGATGATGACAGTTGAAGCCTGAGAAAAATGGCATGCACTTGACAATTCCTAACACTTCGGATGAAGGCCGAGTATCCGTCGGGTATTACCAGTATCGCTTACGCTATCAATTAGTACAGTACGGAGTACATTTTGGAGGTGTTCAGAGGTTCACCAATAGGCTAAATTGGTAAGGTGGTACGGTAGCATTGCATTGTTCCAGTTGGGTAGAGAAAGGTACGGTACGGAGTACTCCGTACCTTCATAATAGGTAGGTAAGGCTTCCATCTCAACTGAAAACACAGGATTGAGTGTAACTTATACAGACGGGAGTATTGTACTCCGTAGGTACTCCGTATGTATGTACTGTACATATATCCATTAGCCAGGGATAAACTAAGTTCCACTAGTTTGGGGAACAATGGGCTTTATCTCCATCTGGTACGGAGTAGACTAGTATCTTACTACGGAGTACTCCGTAGTAAGATACTAAATCTTCTATCTAGGTATCTATACTATAATTCTTACATTATACTCAGTCGGGACTCGAGTAAATTTTATACAGAATACAGAAATTGACAATCAGTGACCTTCAACCTTGAGGATTCAAGTTAACTCACTACTCCGTACAATGGATATTATTCTGTACAGTACGGAGTACATATAGCTGAACTTATGAGTACTCCGTACTCCGTATAGGGGAATACTTTCTCAATCCCTCAGCTAATTTTTTTTTAAGAAACCGAACCTATGCGTCACGGGTGAATTGAACGCCCAGTCTGACATGTTGATTGGTGTGCCTTGATCGAGTCGGGTATTAAACTAGTCCCGATCAGGCAAGTGCCAAAAAAGCCGGCCGGGCACTAGACGATTTTTAGTTTGTATGAATCATGGAACTTAGGCGATGGTACTAAAAAGTTGGTGAGGTTCGTCTATTTTACTCTGTAGTACGGAGTACATACATGATAGTTAGGTACGGAGTACTCCGTACCTTAAGATGAACATCCTCTGAATT
This sequence comes from Aspergillus coremiiformis, assembly GCA_009193565.1. Taxonomy (NCBI): domain Eukaryota; kingdom Fungi; phylum Ascomycota; class Eurotiomycetes; order Eurotiales; family Aspergillaceae; genus Aspergillus; species Aspergillus coremiiformis. The sequence continues at coordinate 20,340 of ML739288.1, forward strand.
GTACTGGTATATACGGAGTACTCTGTGCTTTATGTACGGTATTCCGTACACCGTCGATGACTACTTTCATCCATCGTCCAAAGTTGCTGCAGCCTCAACGTCCGTCTGCATCTAACCATGTGGCACGGCGAGCACACCTCATGGATTTCTCTTAGAATCTGTCCATAAAGTGCGTCTTGAACCCACGTCGAGAAAAAGTGTTAATCCCCACAGCTCCATATATTTTACGATGAGATCATTGCGGATCGGTTATATGCCGGGTTTGGCCCCCTCTGCTAGTACTACTTAATCCTATCTAATGAACTTTGAAGGCCCAATAACTGACAGCCTTTGGGACTTTAGATCCTGTTAATGCGGCTCTACGGTGGAACCACTGCTACTCGCTCGAATCATCGTCGTTTCACGATACAATGGCAATTTCCGGCATGCATTTATCTCCACTTTTGGATGCCACTCAGAGCCTTCCATGGTTCAGAGAGCTTAGTGCTCTAATGTCGAGCCTCCTTTTACTGAAATAGGAGAATTATGTCCTTCAACCTATCGAAGCCGCCAATGAAGCCATGCACATTTCCTGATTTGCCGGATTACTTATCCTAGACGCTCCCTTCTGGTAGCACCATGCAAGAAACGGGTGGGACGACGGGGGGATGGGGTGCTTGCGAGCCCCCCTCCGCTCTCGTATATAGTCTTCTTCCGCTGCTCATCCATGTATTCTTTTCCGTCAGTTCTGTGGCTTTGCTCGCGGTGACCCTCTAAGCAGACGTTTGTCTGCGTCCTTTCGTTGTTCTATTCCACGCTCATTAGCTAGTCTGACTAGCAGTCATTCCTTTTGAATCATGGCCTTCAGCAGGAGCCTCGCCGTTGCCACGGCAGTCTCAATCGTATCTCCTTTAGCGTATGCGTTCAACGCCGAGTCAAAGTCAAACATTGCCGTCTATTATGTATTTACGCCTCCATACTCCTAACGTGCCATTGACTGATCGTGCTATAGGGCCAAGGGTATGACCAGCCGCGCCTCAGTCATTTCTGCCAAGACAGTTCACTAGATATCATCAACATCGGATTTATTAATGAATTTCCTGACCAGAGTGCTGCCAATTGGCCCGGCAGTAACTTTGGCAACCAGTGTGACGGGCTGACCTATGAGATTGGTGGTGTCAAAACCAAGTTACTCTCAGGCTGCCATCAGATAATGGAGGATATCCCCATTTGTCAGGCAGCGGGCAAGAAAATTCTATTGTCTTTAGGAGGCGCCAGCCCCGAAAATCAGCAGATCCTCTCTAAAGAGAGTGCTATTGGTTTCGCCGAGTTTCTCTGGGCATCCTTTGGGCCAGTGGATGAGGAGTGGGTGGCATGGGGTGGTCCCCGTCCATTCGGCAACGTATCTGTCGACGGTTTCGACTTCGATATAGAACACAACGGTGGCTTTGGTATGCTTGAACGCCAGTGTCTCCGAGGGCCTTTTGAGCAAGGTCCAAAGACTAACTATTCTTAGGTTACGGAACTATGGTCACTCGTTTTCGTGAACTTTTTGCCGGGAAGCCAGACCAGAGATTCTACCTGTCCGGTTCCCCCCAGTGTCATTTGCCCGATAAACAATTGAGCTCTGCAATTGCAACATCTGCATTTGACTTCCTCTGGGTGCAGTTCTACAACAACGAGGACTGTTCCGCTCGTAACTTTGTTAATGGCGAAGGGTTCAACTTTGACGATTGGGTCGATGTCATCAAGTCTGGTGGTAACCCAGCTGCGAAACTCTTCGTTGGTCTGCCCGGCAGTAAAGCTGCGGCGCTTGATGGGTACTACTTGACACCTGAGGAGGTCAAGTCTTTGGCTTCTAAATATATGGATCTGTATCCTGATACATTCGGAGGTATCATGGTTTGGGAGGCGACCCAATCTGAACGAAACCAGATCAACGGGACCAGCTACGCAGGAAATATGAAGAGAATTCTGGCTGAACTTGAACCTTCTCCACCCGCTCCGACGATATCTCCTTCTAGCTCTCCTATTGCGTCAAGCACTCCCATTCGCTCGAGTACACCAGCCTTATCACCTTCAGGTGCTCCTGCTCAGTCCAGCACGCCAGTCGCTTCATTAACCCCGCTGGCATCTAGCACACCTGTTCGTTCAAGCTTGCCTGTTCAACCTAGTCCACCCGCTCTCTCAAGCATTCCTGTTGTGCCAAATCCATCTCGCACACCTGTTGTGTTAAACCCATCTAGCACACCTGTTCGTTCAAGCTCGCCTGTTCAACCTAGTCAACCCGCTCGCTCAAGCACTCCTGTTGTGTTAAACCCATCTAGCACTCCTGTTCATTCAAGCTCACTCATTCAATCAAGCACTTCTGTTAAGTGCAGTGCAACTGTTCAACCTAGTCCACCTGCTCTCTCAAGCACTCCTATTCATTCAAGCTCAGTCATTCACTCAAACACTCCTGTTGTGTCAAAGCCATCTAGCACTCCTATTCATTCAAGCTCACTCATTCAATCAAGCACTTCTGTTAAGTGCAGTGCAGCTGTTCAGTCTAGTCCAACTGCTCTCTCAGGCACTTCTATTGTCTCAACCCCATCTAGCACTCCTATTCATTCAAGCTCAGTCATTCACTCAAACACTCCTGTTCAGCACAGCACATCTGTTCAGTCAAGGGCCCCATCAGCATCTAGCACAACTACCCAATCGAGCATCCCAATCGGATCTGAGACCACCCCAATGCCTAATGGCCATGGTCAGTCGTCTACTTTGACCTTATCTCTGACACCATCTGTGTCTGGAACGGCCATTCACTGGAGCCTGCCTGGCATCTCCAAGACTTCTTGTACATCCGGCACGCCAACAAGGTCGAGCTCAGCAGTTGCCTCGGGAACACCATCAGGTTCGGTCATTGTGACAGAGACAGTTTCGCCAATTCCTTCGGAAACACCAATTTATTCAGGGACCCCAGTCTCCTCCGGAGAGCTTGTCTCATCGGACGCTTCAACTCCTTCCGGCCTGCCGACTACTTCTGGGGAGCCGAGTGCGTCAAGCTCAGCAACAGTATCTCAAGGTCACTCGTCCACTAAGCCAGCAGTGTCGGGAACATCATATTCTGCTGGAATTTCGGCATCCGCAAATGTATCTGGACCATCTGATGCTTCTACCTCGGGCTCCTCAGGTACCTCCACCACGGTAATAAATCAAACAGGTCAACCGAATCCTGTCGAGTCGCACATCTCCCATAGTGCCACTACGCCGCCGGCCCAGACAACCAATGTGGCTACATCGACAGGCAGAGAGCCGGACAATGGAAGTGGAAACGTTATGATTACTTCCACAATAGCGACCCCGTCTGTCATGCCTACCAGCTCCACATCGGAGCCTCTCACTGTCACAACTGTCATTGTCACTTCGTACATTGACATCTGCCCCACAGGGTTCACGACGATCACTACAACATATACCACAACATACTGTCCTGGAACAGTATCGGCCACCGCTACAGCCACGAATATTCCCTCTGGATCAGGGGCCCAAACTGCTATCCCCACTCTTCCTGAGGGCTGGACCTCAACTGTGACTGTCTGCACGCACTGTGCACCAACTCCAACCACAGTGACCCTTACTCTACCTGTGACCACCACAACTATGGAACCTCCCACTGCACCACCTGCTGAGGGCTGGACTACAAGAGCCACTGTCTGCACAGAATGCACTTCAACGCCAACTACAGTGGTCCCTACTCTACCTGTGACCACCGCAACTATGGAGCCTCCCACTGTACCAGGGCTGCAGATGACCACTGGATCACCTGCTGAGGGCTGGACTACAACAGCCACTGTCTGCACAGACTGCGCCTCGACGCCAACCACAGTGATCCCTACTCTACCTGTGACCACTGCAGCTATGGAGCCTCCCACGGTACCAGGGCTGCAGATGACCACTGGATCACCTGCTGAAGGCTGGACTACAACAGTCAGTGTCTGCACAGACTGCGCCTCGACGCCAACCACTTTCACATTAACTGTTCCTGTGACTAAGGCTGGCTCGGAGCCTGTCAACCCTACCAGCACCTTCCATACCGGGCAGACCAGCAACCAATTCGGACATGAGAACTCCACTAATCTCGTGGTCACAAATACTGCTACCAGCCATAGTCAGAGCTTTACCAGTAGCTCTTCTGGGGATATTGAAACGGTTAGTGTACGGCCCTCATCGTCAACGTTGGCCGCCAGGCCCTGGGCTAGCGGATCTCGAGTTCCTGTGGCTCCTAGCGAAACACAAGATAACACGTCACCACTCTTTACGGGTGCGGCATCCCACGCTGTTGGACTAGGCCATGGAGCTTCTCTTCTCGTTGGTCTTGCTCTGCCCATATTCCTGTTGATGTGAAGTCTTTCGTGTTTATGATCACAGTCACGCTTAGTCAATTGAAGATGCTGGATGGTAAATCTTGTTACTATCATGGAAGTCACGGTCAATGTCCACGGGTGATTTACTAGTTTAATCTTCACTTTTCATCGGCGCTTTTTGTTTTTTTTGTTTTTTTTTTTTTTTTCAAAAACACAATTAATCTTAATTACTCTTTTCTCTCGGTATTTTTATTCCCCAGGGGATCAACAACTTAGACAAGCTTCCAGCCAAGCCGGGACGATCCGACAGAACCAAAGTCTGTATTACAGGCGGTCGAAGAGTACTTGTATGTACTTAGTACTCCGTAGTATAGTAGGGACTGTAAATACATCCCTCAAGTTGAACAATTTAATCCACTATTGTTAGTACTCCGTACTAGTAGTAAATAGTACACTGATTCTCCACCGTACACTAGATGTAATGTCCGGTCAATACCATACTAAGTACTCCGTACTAGAGGATCTAGAGGGAGGGAACGCCAATCTAAACAGAAATCCTCGTTAATCTTTTCTTTAAAATCCCCCCTCCCCCTAATTACCCCTCCACAGCGTTCGGCTATTTCTAGAACGTAATTCTTGGACCTCCTTTTCTTCTTCTTGCGCTTGAATTCCTCTTCTCTTCCACCCCTATTACCACCAATACAAACAATGGATTTCGTCAGCAAACTCGCTGAAAAGTTCCTCGACAAGGACAAGGACAAGGACAAGGACAAGACCAGCGACAGCCAACAAGGTTACGGCAACCAGGGCGGCTACAGCGGTGGTTATCCCCAACAACAACAGCATTCAGGTCCTCAGGTGTACCCTCCATGGGTCGCCCGCTGGGATGATCAATCACAACGCTGGTTCTACGTGAACGAACAGACCGGCGAGAGGACCTGGAACCATCCGGGACAAGGCAGTGGCTACGGACAGCAGCAGCCCTCGTACGGTGGCGGTGCATCTTACAGTGGAGGACCGTCCTATGGCCAGCAATCCTCCTATGGATACGGCGAGTCGCGCCAGGGAGAATACTCTCAGCAGCAGCAGCAACAACAGCCTAAAAAGGATTATACTGGGGCCAAAATTGCTGGTGCGGCTGCGTTAGGTGTTGCTGGTGGAGCGTTGGGGATGTACGCTGCACATGAAATGCGTAGGTTATTATTATTATTATTATTCTTCTTCTTCTTCTTCTTCTTCTTTGATTATTTGATTATTTGATTAATATTATTATTATTATTTTTTCATTGACATCAACTTAGATGAGAGCTATGAGGAGCACAAAGAGGAGTGGAAACAGAATGCCGAGGATTTCCCTGAAAATGCTGCCCAATGGACCGGCGAAAAGGTATATCACCTTTTAATTTATTTATTTATTTTTTTATTTTTATTTTTTGGCCTTTCTTTAATGCTTACCCGGACGGGTTTGGGTTTTATTAACATATACATCAGGTCGGTGAAGCCGAAGCAGGCTGGGATCGTGCCGGGGATCGGGTCGAGCAAGGCTGGGATCACACTGTCGATAGGGTTGAACACTTTCCCGAGAACGCCGCCGAGTGGACTGGCGAAAAGGTCGGATCCGTGGAACGCTTCGGCGACAATATGCACGACGCATATGAACGGGGTGAGAATGAGGGCCGGGGTGATGACGATTGGTAGTTCTGAAAACTCCCAATATTTCCCATATTCCCTCCCGAAGAGATCTTGTCTTTGATATATTATCTAGAGTTCATATTATCTACTCTGTACGGAGTACCGTACGGAGTTCATAACATTCCAGTGGTTTGTACGGAGTACGGAGTATTGAAGAACTAATCGGACTATTCCTTTTTGGGATGGAGATTCATCACATGGTCTCATTGTTAAATCTGCATAAATTCCTTCAAGTTGCAGATGGCAAGGCAACGGATGACGGGATTCCAGATTACGTTGGTAGCACTACCACTACTTGGTAGTACTGTACGGAGTACGGAGTAACTACGAACTATTAGTAGTACTGAGTAAGTACGGAGTACTCTGTGCGACTTGTAGAGAAAAGTTCACACTACTTCCCCGCACGTGGCCGCAGACCTCGGCTGCGGAACACCTTTATTACAGTCCATCCATCGACTTCACATCCAAGGGTTAGACGTGTCGCAATCCAACTGCCAATTCATACAGTCAGCTTGGCTACTACAGAATGCCCGCCACACAACCCCTTGCAGAAATCCGCGTGGTCGAGCTTGCAGGCCTAGCTCCCGGTGTGTCCTGACCGCAATTTAGATCTGCTGGGATATGCCAGTATAACCCCTAGAAAGGGGATTACATGTTTTACTGATGGGAAGACCGACAGGTCCATTTGCTGGACTATTGCTTGCAGATTACGGGGCTTCCGTGTTGCGCGTCGATCGACCAAATACCGCGAGTAGCGATCGGTTAACGCGTCAGAAAACCTCAATCACTCTAGACCTCCGAAATGCGGCATCACAGAGCGTACTCCTTTCGGTTTTGGCTAAAGCCGATGTTCTGATCGACCCTTACCGCCCAGGCGTTCTAGAACGCCTGGGTCTTTGTCCATCGAATGTCCTCTTGAAGCGCAACCCTCGCTTGATCGTGGCGCGCCTGACGGGATTCCGGCCAGACAGTAAATACAAGGACATGGCGGGTCACGACATAAATTACATTGCTGTGTCGGGTGTTCTCTCAATGCTGGGCCGAGCCGGGGAACCTCCGTACGCTCCCGGCAATATCCTCGGCGACTTCGCAGGCGGAGGCACAATGTGTTTCATGGGTGTGTTGCTTGCTCTGATGTCGCGCGCGCGCACGGGACGGGGCCAAGTTGTGGAGGCCAACATGGTCGACGGGTCTGCATATTTGGCAGCGATGCCGCGGCTGAGCCGACAGACGCCGCTATGGAGTGGGCCCCGGGGCCAGAACATGTTGGACGGCGGCAGTCCGTTTTATGACACATATGAAACCAAGGACAAGGGCAAGTATTTCGCAGTTGGGGCGTTAGAACCCCAATTCTATGCTGAGCTCCTCAAGAGACTCGGGTTCGGGCCAGATGATCTTCCCTCTCGGGACGATAGGAAGAACTGGCCGATTCTGCGAGAGGCATTTGCGACGCGATTTAAAACGAAGACGCGAGCTGAGTGGGAATTTATTTTTGACGGCACCGACGCTTGCGCGACACCTGTCTTAGAGCAGGATGAACTCGAGCAGAGTGGGTATGAGCAGCGAAACCCTATCCAACTTGTTGATTCGCCGGCCCTGCCCATTGTAGCCGACGATGGGGGCTGGACGGGGGGTGGCCTGATACCGGGAACGGGGGGACAGGAGACGTTAAAGGCTTGGTTAGGATGGAAGGAGGGACGGGAATATGATGTCAGATTGGATGGGGTATTGGAGATGAAAACTGTAGAGGGGAAGGCGAAGCTGTGAGGAGAAATGAACAGGTAGTCCGTGTTTCGGACGAACTGAAGTGGCCGTAGGGCTGAGAGGCACTCAATTCGGTAACCGACTACTGGTAGTCTGACCAAAAAATTACGGTTTTCTTTTTTCTTCTTACTTTTTCTGTTTCTTTTCTTTTCTTTTCTTTTCTTTTTTTTTATTTTTTTTTATTTTTTTTTCTGAGACGAAGAAAGCATAGAATATACAATGGAAATCTCCCAAGAACAGCCAGCGAGAGAAAAGGGTAAATGGAGAGAAAGGTAAAAAAAACCAAAAATTCAACATCGGGCCAACTGAAACAAATACAACTTTATACGCCACTTCTAAAGGTGTATTTGAAGCACAGACAAGAAAAAGGAAAAGGAAAAAGAAACGGTGAAAAAGGTATAAATGAAATTAGTTTTTTTTTTTTTTTTTCTCAAAATAAAAATCAAATAAAATAAAATAAAAAGAACTTGAGACAAATTCAGAATTCATGGCGAGCTGAAAAGATCCATCGTAACCGGACGGAAGTCCCCGGCTGGTTGGAGAAAACCTACCGTTACAGTGCCAATCTGAGGTCCAGTCCATTACCACCCCGTACCTACTTGGTAACACATGCCTGATTCATGGGGGTTGATTCGATAATCCGTGTCATTTATTGGTTCCTGTTCTGAGATATCATACAGGATCGGTCACAACTAAGTTACAACTTTAGGTACCTTGTTCGAATCCTACCTTCCATCCTGACCTAAGGTAGATACTACCAACTACTCCGGACTCCATCCATCCTACTAGTCTTTAGGTTCCGTATCCTTCTTTCCCAGATAAGCGGAAGGGGAGGGGGAAAAAGAAGAAACTTTTCATTAAACATCCTTCAGCTGACAGATACGAACTCTGGTATGGTGTACTCCGTATGGTACGGTGGTATGTATGTGTATGTACACTCCGTACTCCGTACCGTACCTGGATCAGCTCCCCTTCCCAATTTTATGAATATCGGGAGGTAATCTACTATGGATCCCTGCCAAGGTGGTCACTAGTCAAACCCAAGTGAATATCTACAAATTTCTACTCCGTATCTACGGAGTAGACTACACCGGATTCATTTCGTCCTCCTCATCATTTCCCGGATGTTTCAACTGTGGAGTATTATACGTCATTAATTGCTTTTGCACTTTTGGTTCGGGGGGAAATTTTTCGACTGGTTCCTAGCGGGGATGAAATGGTACTAGTGCGGTACCGTGTACCTGTACCAACGGAGGTCCTCCTCCTGAATTCCTGAGTGCCTACCGAGGCTACCGTAGTACCATGTACCCATTCGGTACCTAGCGTATTTCATCCTGGTATGATCTGATACAACTGATTACCCAGTAGATACCGTCCGCCACGTGTGGGTAGTGTGGCGCAGCCTTGGCCCTATCTCCTGATGATCTCTGTAGGTCCCGCCAGACGGTCATTGCTATGGAGCTTTCAAGGGTCAAGCCTCAATGACCTGACGGTTCTTTATCTGGGACAAGCCACTATGACTGGTCCTTTCCCTTGGGGAAAAAGTTCTTAG
>ML739289.1:0-29592 GCA_009193565.1 Aspergillus coremiiformis
ATAATTCTAATAGTTTAAATTATTCTAATAATTCTAATTATTCCAATCATTCTAATTATTCTAATAAGTCTAATAAGTCTAATAATTCTTATAATTTTAATAATTTAGAATAGTTCAAATAGTTTTAAATAATTCTAATAATCTAAATAATCTAAATAATTAAAATAATTCTAATAGTTCAAATCATTCTAATAATTTTAATAATCTGATTCTTTATTAAAACTATATAAATAATAAAAAATATCTATATTAATATTTACTAAGTGTTAAAATTCAAGCCACCGAGCGAAGCGAGGGATTATGGCTTGTAGTATGTAGCAAAGTTGCCGATTATGATGAAAATAGATCTCTACCCCATATATGTGGACTATCTGACTATATTTCTAGGCCCTGTGTTCAATTTCTATTTCTATTTCTATAGAAAAGAAAATTGAGAAAGTGTCAAAGATGCGGGACTAATATTAACGCATTATACAAGGCTCATCCCTTAGGCACCAACATCCTGACCAAGACTTGACTAACACTGTGAGTACAAATCATCTTCGTCAAGTTAACATTATCTACTATGATTTCGGCGCTAGTGTTTCGAAATCGTCCTTCCAATTTCTATCACTGGGAACTCTAGTCGATCAATATCTTAGCCTCACGGGTGACTTGGCATGCCAACACGATGTTTCAGCATAGTCAGACACATTGTTTTCCATATAATTGCGTTGTGCAGCATGTAATTGCTTTGTAGGCACGACTGTGAAAACCTACAATCTATTTGCCGATGAATTTATTGGTCCAGGAGGTAAGGGAGGTTACCTATTCTGCCCGATGTGAGGAGCACCTGCACAACCCTTAAATATCAAATTATAGGTGCGTGCACGCCTAAGGAGATAAATTCAAAAGGATACTCCACATGTGTCCCAAGCAGCTGAAGTGGATCTCTCTCAATTTAAGTACTAATTAACCGCCGTCCAGCGTTGACATTGGTGAGATTTTTTATAGAAATCCAGCTCTTTCACCGGGTCATGTCTGAAATCGGATCTCCCTTGGCATGCAAATACATAAATACGTACTTAACAATGATATCCAGACAGAATGAGGTTCTGCCAGATATACTGCGATAGACGTGTGAGCGCAATGCAAAAGTCACTTAGCATGTATTCTCGGGGCCAGGAATCTGAAGGGTCGAGGTCAGGTGATCACAACGACGTCATCTGACCCCAGACCCCAGGCATCAACCATTCATTTGCACGTATTTCTGCTTGCCGTGATCACCACTTCTACAAGCCATTATCCACATCTCCCTGGTCTATTATACAGTGTTATAGAATACACGGCGTGTTTGTATTTCATATCAAAGTCTTGCATGGTAGCAGATCGATTCAGCTAGTATTATCTCGTCTCCCGGAGCCATCATGTGCGGTTCGGACATCTTCCTAGCCATTCTCGCGATTTTCTTCCCACCAGTTGCAGGTGCGTATCGCTGCTCTTTAAAACTCAGACCCTCTCGCTAACCCCACTCAGTGTGGATCAAAGTAGGCATTTGCACAGCAGACTCGATCATCAACCTTGCCCTTTGTTGCCTCGGTTATGTACCAGGCCTATTACATGCCTGGTATATCATTCTCAAGTACCCCGAGCGGGATCCTGATGACCCATACTACGAACCCATCTCGGGAGATGCTCACCGAAGAGACGTCGAGAATGGTCGAGTGACATATTACTACGTTTCCCACCAACAGATCCAGCATCCGTCCCAGAGAAGCTATGGGACGGTAGCGTCAGCCCCGGCGACGAACCCATCGCAACAATTCCAACCACCTGCTCCTAAGCCTCAGAATGAGCCTGCGGCCGGTAGCAGCAGCGATCAAACCCAGGGTGATTCCCGGCCACCGCCCACCTATGCTGAAGCCGTGAAAGGCGATCATAAGATTCAGGACTGAATGCAGACAAGAATTGAAAGAATTGTGTCCCGCTCACTAGTCCTCTTATCTCCTATCGGGATCACTGCTGTGTGTAAGGTCCGCCTTGATAGCGGTATGACCGCCTGTAATTCTTCTTTCTACTTTCGCTAATGTTACGGGTTATGAGACGATCATTTGTATGGAACTAGCTTACGTTTTTAATGTCAGTGATACGAAAAAAAGGTACTGTTCAAGTATCAACAGATCGTATCTAGGTCTTTTAACGATATTTTCCTGCTCTATATGTATGTACTATTTACTGTGGACGCATTGACAATTTTACTATTATGTTGCCTAGATCGGCCCGAAGCAAATTTGTACAGTAAGCATCTACATGTAAAGAATCCTACGTATCCAGAAAATCAATTTCTATATACTAGATAGACTGCATTGTTGTGTGCGACAGAAACCCATTTATCGTGATAAACTCTTATCAGAAACCCGAAGCAACCGGCGATTCGATTCCGCCGACTTTCCCGCCTTTCTTTCGGCATCCACTCCCCAACAACCCACCCGACTGCAATTCAAGAAACGAACCAGCGCACGGTCAGGTTCTCGTGGCCCTTCAACCCGGCCATGCAGTCCATGCCATTGCTACTCAGGCAGTCCCTCCGGTCGACTGTCACCTTCACAAGACCGTCTCGTTCGGTCCGATCACCGATTCTTTCCGCCATTGGCCCGAGGCCTCTTCCTGCGGGTCAAGATTCGCGGCGACAGTTTTCAGTCTGTATACAATGTCAATTCCGATCACAATTTGCACTGTATTCGTCCAGTGAGACGGGCAAATTGAAAGATGAAAAGCCCGCCGAGCAGTCGCCGGACAAGGACCAGCCTGCGACGGTTTCATCCCCGGAGAGCTCAACAATTTATCTCGGAGCGGGGAGTCTGGAGCCTCCTCCTCTGGAACCTCCCCCTTCCGCCGGGAATGAGAAGGCACAGCCTCAGCAACCGGAGGTAAAGGATGAGGTGAATGCCCAGGGGGCTGAAGGCAGGGGCCTGCCGTCCTATGTTGAGAATCGCAGGTCCCAGCTTTCGAAACAATTCACGACTATGATGGATAACTTTCAATCCAACGTTTTCGTGGCGGGCCAGCGATTGAATGATTTGACTGGTTATTCATCTATCGAAACACTTAAGAACGAAATACACACTCAAGGTATGAATCATATCTACTCCTTTCCATCCACACCGTTCGAAGGAAAGTTGGCCGCTTTGACTGACCGCCCATTCCCCTAATAGAGGAGCGACTTCGAGCTGCCCGCCTTCGAGTCCGCGAAGCCAAAGATGCCTATGCGGCTGCTATCAACAATCGATCCACCTCGCAGCGTGAAGTCAATGAACTTCTCCAGCGAAAACATGCCTGGTCGCCCGCAGACCTGGAACGATTCACCCACCTCTACCGTAACGACCACACCAACGAAGTAGCCGAGAACGAATCACAGGAGGCCCTAACGGTAGCGGAACGCGAATCCGAGGAAGCGGCCGCGCTATTGAACAAAAGCATTCTTTCCCGGTACCACGAGGAACAGGTTTGGTCGGACAAGATCCGCCGGATGAGCACCTGGGGCACCTGGGGGTTGATGGGCGTGAACGTTCTGCTCTTCTTGATCTTCCAGATCGCCGTGGAGCCCTGGCGCCGAAAGAGGTTGGTCAAGGGCTTCGAAGAGAAGGTCATCGAAGCCATTGAGAAGGAAAAGACCATGATCCATGTCGAAACGCCGGCTCCTGTCAAGGTCGCTCAGCAGGACTCGGCCGCACCCGCCACTGCAGACTCATCCGCTCCTCTTGTCGCGACTGCTCCGTCCCCAACGGTCGACGAACCAGCCTCTACCGAAGTCTCAACCGTTCCAGTCGAAGTCACAGACTCAGCGAACACTGCACCCGAACCAACGACACCTAACAACCAGAACACCCTCAACGGTCTCCTCGAATCCGTCAAATCTCAACTCTCCCGATTTTCCCCTCCTACATCCGTTGAATCCTGGCGTCAGCATCTCGGCGATCTTTTCAGCGATCGCAACGTAGTCATTACCCAACGGGACTTGTCGTCCCTCGCTCTCCAGAGCGCGGCTGCTGGTGCAGCTATCATGGGTCTACTGATTGCTCTCATCCGGCCGCGGTGATTTGACTGCATGTAAGCAGGTCAAGCTAGATGTTGCCATTGTAATTAGCGTGCCATTGATTTGTTTGAAATGCTGTGTATAAATGTGGTATAGACGTTCGCATCGAGCATTTGTGTAACATAGTTTTGAATGAAGTGGTTATCTACCGTATCAAGCCAGCATTTTTCAAAACCCATGACCGCATTGTGCATAGAGACACGGTCGATGAGCTGGCGGTTACTCACGTACTCACGGTCAGTTTTATCATAGGCCTTCCTCTACGATGTTGTCGTATCTCAGCGAATGGTACTGATAAACCAAGAAGCTAAATATCATGAACGATGACGAGAACAAACAAAGGAAATCGCATGTGAATATACCCAGAAAAAAGGACTATGTAGATACATGTAGCAGACATAAAAACGGTATACATCTATATGTCAACCATTTCCTGTCTTCCGCGTTACTCCCCCTCAACCCCTCTAAAATGGTGAAAGAATAAGAAGAGCAAAGAGATAGACAGGGGGCCAGTGACAGAAAGTTCTATACCCGGGAACAAAAGGGAGAGGGAATCCCGTAAACAATGAGTGGTACAGATTCTAGGAGCGAAAGAAGCGGACAGGGGGTGTTGTTGAAAGTAATAGAAACACGAGGCTCAGTTTTTCTAATCAATCCATATTAAAACAAGGTCCCTTTGATCTTGACAAGACACAGAGATTTCATCTAAAGTGAAGCTACAAACCTTCACACTCTCTTCCTCTTCAACGTCGTTTCCCGTCCGTCGGATAAACCATTCGCTCGAAGTAGTATTGTGCAATTCGCTTAACCGATGATCAGGGTGCCCTCATCGGGGAAGCTGTACTGAGGAACCTCAAGGTTCAGAGGGGCAGGACCCTTCCTGATACGGCCGGAGATGTCGTAGTGCGAACCGTGGCAGGGGCAGAACCAGCCGCCAAAGTCACCGGATTCACCGATGGGGACACAACCAAGGTGAGTGCAGACACCTGAAGCAGAAAATAAGGTATTAGATATCGGATAATTGGATAGGTAGGTGCGAAGTCGTCCCAGACCGTATCACATACCAAGCATGACAAGCCACTCGGGCTTCTGAACACGGTCCTCATCAGCCTGAGGATCACGGAGAGATTGCCATTCGGTGGAGTTGGCTTCGTTGATCTCATCCTGGGTACGGTGACGGATGAAGACGGGCTTTCCACGCCACTTGATAATGACCTGTTCGATATCAGGTTAGCCAATCACATAACACAGTAAACGGTTCCGTCGAGACAATCGAGACGTACGTTCTTGCCCTCGGGGATAGACGCAAGACCAATTTCAACCTTAGCCTGAGCAAGGACGTCGGCAGAGGCGGACATGTTGACCAGGAAGTCTGTTCGTGAAAATGTCATATCAGTCACACGCCCCCAGTGATAACCAGATCCCATCCGCCAATTCTCCATGTAACCCAATCGCTCCAGCCTCACATCCTGACATCTCCCCTTCCTTCCTTGTCAATCGATAATCCCAGGGAAGACCTACCCTGAACAGTAGCCTTGGCACCAACGGCAGAAGCCAGACCGAGGGAGCCGGCCATGAAGTAAGAGAAGACCTGGTTGGAGCGTGGGGGCTTCGTGGAGGCATATTTGCTGAAATCAGGGACCTTGAACCTCGACGATTCCGCAGCGCTAGTGAAAGGGCTATCGAAGGACGACTTGGAGGCATCAGCGACTCCCCTCCGCTGTTGGCAGGAGGCGATGGCAGCGCGAGGAGCAGTGGGCAGCTGTTGGCGGGCGCAAGCGCGCAACAGGGTGCTGGAAGAGGAGAGAGACATGGCGGACAGAGCAATTGCAGTCAATTGCAAAGACGGACGACCGTTTGAGGGGAGTGGAGGGGGGAAGTCAAGGTGGAGGTGGAGGGGGGAGTTGAAGTGGATGAGGGAGGATTTTCCAGATGTTGGAGGTTGAAGTCGGAGGCGCGGCATACGGAAAGTCGAACCAGAGCTTTCGCTTCGGAATCACGGGGCGCCTCATTGGCTGGCTGGCTTGTTGCACTCCGACACTCACCTTAATTTTCTATGCAATCCAAATTGGAACTCGGGAATTGTTAAGTTAATTCTCTCCAGGTTTGAAATTGATGTCATATTTTTGGTCAAAAAAAAAATCAGCATACTGTATTATATGATTTGTCTGTATTTCCTTTTCCTTTCTTTTTTTTTTAATTACTCTATCCTGGTATATACATCCCAAGTCCACTGACGGGAGACCATCCATTTTGCCCGTGATTCCCCGTTCCGTCCATTCCCATTAACCCAAAAGCTAAAACGAGACCTTTGGCCAACAAAAGAAGCAGCCAAACCCATGAACTCCCCATAAATGCAACTTCCCGGATTGATTTTGGGAAGCATATGAATGACTAATTCACTGATCAACCATTTCCACATCCCCGTCTTGTTCCTTCTGGTGGTTGTCAACAGTACGATTCACCACCAGCGTGCTCACTGCGCCAGTTGCATGCATGACAATCGGCGTTCGAGGGCTCTTCGATGGTTTTTCTTCCACGGTTTTTAGATCTCCCTGATGTTGTGACTCTCCATTGGCATGCGGTACCGTTCCATTTAGTGTGCGTTGCCCTTTCTCGACTTCCGCCTCTTTGCTAGCTTCCTTGGCTCTCTTTTCTTTAAATTGTTTATACGTGGTTGTCTTGGGGATGACGTCGGAGAGGAATTCCAGATTATCGATTCGTGAAACCGCCGTAGCTATGGTTCACCTGTCAGTGCCCCGTGTGATATTGAAGAAGGGTGTACATGACTGACCTAGATCCTTGTACTGAATCAGTTTCCGTGGTTTTCGTTCTGATTTAACGACGTTATGTCCTTGTTCTGTGAGATATTGGATGAACATTTCCTAGAGTGGTCTGTCAGAAATAAGGAAGTAGAAAACCGTAGCAGGAGAACCACATACCGTAGCCATCGCAATCACGAACGTAGCGTTGCTTGAGCATTGTACAATATCCTCGTCTAGTTGGATGATCTTTTTTATCCGAGAAACTGCAAAACCAGTCAACCGGGGAAATCCATTCGGATGAGTGTTTTCCGCGTACTAGGAAGAGCGCTCTGGCCGGTGATTTCATGAGAGGGGGCAGAGTCCGGGGCGGACTTCTCTTTGGGAGACATCGCGGAGTCGCGTCGAGAGGCTGGAGCGTCAGTTCAGGGTAAAGAAAGAGAAAGTATGTTGGATACTGCGGAAGAAAGTAAGACTGGTGTTGCGAAGAACCAGTCCCAGCTGTTCTTGCGTTGATCTGGAAACCTGACAAAATTATTATGAAGTGTGCAGGAGGAGTGAGTGCTCAGTTTGCTACCTGAACCAATTGACACTGGTGCGTGCGGCATGGAAATCCATATAGCGTGTGGCGTCAGTGCCGATAAAAATACACATAAATTTAGTTTGAGGCGGGCAATACATTTGCTTTTTCTTTCTCTCCTTATAGATCTTGCTTTACAAATAGTTTAGGACACTTCCCATAGCTTCAATTGATTTCTCCCTCTCTCCCTGTTTACCATTCGTTTTTTTTTTTCTGGACTACCGAAAGGCGGGAAAATCATTTCGTTGCGCTCTCACGTGGCCGGGCGGCTCGCGCCAAATCCCCAAATCCCCAAATAATGAAGCTACTATCGATCAATTAGTCGTCATAGTTCCCGTCGCATCTTCAACCTACTCTCTTCCACTGTCTATGGCTATGCTCCCATCGCACATTCAGTCCATGGTATGAGCTCGATGCAGGACTCATCAACCTCCGCGCGTCCACCCTCGCTACTGTCTGAGCGTCGAAATTGGAGGAGGTTATCAGGCTTATCCACCACCTCGACTGCCGAGCAACCGGTCAATGGCCATTCCACCGCAATTACGGAAGAAATCAG
Organism: Aspergillus coremiiformis; assembly: GCA_009193565.1. Taxonomy (NCBI): domain Eukaryota; kingdom Fungi; phylum Ascomycota; class Eurotiomycetes; order Eurotiales; family Aspergillaceae; genus Aspergillus; species Aspergillus coremiiformis. The sequence continues at coordinate 7,974 of ML739289.1, forward strand.
CGAGATAAAGCGATACGAGGATTTTACAACTATCGATTGGGTTCAGGATGCTGTACACGAGCAAGAGCGACGGAGAGCAAAGCGACGAGATGGATTTGGGTTCTGGGATCGAGAAGGCGCTTTTGGCTGGAGACGCAAGGTGCGCGAGTCCTACGATGCCGGACAAGCTTGGCTAGTTATCACGATTGTTGGCGCCGTGATAGGGCTTATCTCGGCCTTTTTAAACATTATTACCGAGTGGTTATCGGATATTAAGCTAGGTCATTGTACAACAGCGTTTTACCTCAATGAATCATTCTGTTGCTGGGGCTCGGAGGGGGGTATGTTGCGACCGTCACCTTGCTGGCCGATGCAATGTAGCTCACAGACTCTTAGGTTGCCCCGAGTGGAAGAATTGGACCTCTTTCTGGCTCTTGAATTATATCCTCTATATCTCCTATGCGGTACCTCATCAAGGCTCCATGATCTCCAAAGATTATCACTAAGTCTCAGATAGGTGTTGTTTGCCTTTATCGCTGCAAGTCTGGTCAAATCATTCGCCCCATATGCCGCAGGTTCCGGCATTTCGGAAATAAAATGTATCATTGCTGGCTTTGTTATGAAAGGCTTTTTGGGTGCATGGACACTCCTAATCAAGTCCATTGCGTTACCGTTGGCCATCGCCTCCGGTCTCTCTGTGGGTAAAGAGGGACCTAGTGTTCACTTTGCTGTTTGTGCGGGAAATGTTATCTCACGGCTTTTCAGCAAATATAAGCAGAGTGCTTCAAAGACTAGGGAGGTCTTGACAGCTACAGCAGCAGCAGGCGTGGCTGTCGCGTTTGGCAGTCCCATTGGCGGGGTGCTCTTTTCTCTCGAGGTACTGGCATGTTAATTTATGACTCGGGGTTAACCACTGATTAAGTATAGGAAATGGCGTCCTATTTCCCACTAAAAACTCTATGGCGCAGCTACTTTTGCGCCTTGGTCGCGACCGGTGTGCTGGCGGTAAGAACTCCACCTATAATTGATTGTCATGTACTGATATGGCTCAGGCGATGAACCCATTCAGAACTGGGCAGCTGGTCATGTTCCAGGTGCAGTACGACCGTACCTGGCATTTCTTCGAGCTGATATTTTTTGTCTTCCTTGGTGTCTTTGGTGGGCTGTACGGGGCTTTAGTGATCAAATGGAACCTTCGGGTCCAAGCATTCCGGAAGAAATACCTCTCGCAACATGCCGTTATGGAGTCGGTGGTGCTGGCTGCGATAACCGCGCTGCTATGTTATCCCAACATGTTCTTGAAGATCAACATGACGGAGATGATGGAGATTTTGTTCCGGGAATGTGAAGGTGGACATGACTACCATGGTCTTTGCGAGTAAGTACTTCCAGGGAGGATCACAATTATTGCTAATGATCTTAGGCCCGAAAATCGATGGTCTTTGGTTGGGTCGCTGGCCATCGCCACAGTTCTCCGCATTTCTTTGGTCATTATATCGTACGGTTGTAAAGTACCTGCAGGAATTTTCGTGCCATCGATGGCTGTTGGAGCATCGTTTGGCCGCTTGGTCGGAATCCTTGTCCAGGCGTTGCACGAGCGCTTCCCTGACTCGGCTTTTTTTGCGGCCTGTGAACCGGATGTGCCATGTATCACCCCAGGAACATACGCTTTCTTAGGTGCAGGAGCAGCCTTGAGTGGCATCATGAATTTGACTATCTCCATCACAGTCATTATGTTCGAGTTGACTGGAGCGTTGACTTACATTCTCCCTACTATGGTAAGCTGATACCAGTAAATAGACTTATCATACACAACTAACGTGTCCGACAACTAGATTGTGGTAGGAGTCACTAAAGCTGTCAGTAGCCGCTTTGGCAACGGCGGGATCGCGGACCGAATGATTTGGTCCAATGGCTTCCCTTTCCTCGATAACAAGGAAGACCATGTCTTCAATGCCCCCGTGTCGCACGCGATGACTGCCGATCCTGTCACCCTTCCTGCATCCGATTTTCCAGTGCGTGAGGCAGAGCACCTTTTGAGCGATAACAAGTTCCAGGGCTTCCCGATCGTCGACAACCGAACGAAGAAGACCCTTGTAGGATACATCGGCCGTACGGAACTCCGGTATGCCATCGACCGCGCCAGAGCCGAAGGCATACTGTCCCCTAGTGCCCGCTGCGTGTTCACTAAAGAAGCTGCGGAGGCTTCGGTAGCGCACAGGGCGTCGTCTTCCGTCTCGCGACGTCACTTGGCTCCTGATACCTTCGATGCCATCCAACAGAGCGTCGGTACCAGCTACGTGGACTTTAGCAGATACGCAGACCACACGCCGCTAACAGTACACCCGCGCCTGCCCCTCGAGACTGTGGTCGAAATTTTCAAGAAGATCGGACCGCGCGTCATCCTTGTGGAGCACCGCGGCCGCTTGACAGGTCTCGTCACTGTTAAAGACTGTCTCAAGTACCAGTTCAAGGTCGAAGCTCAAGAACATGCACTTGCGGCGACCCAGGCACCGGAAAGTCCATTTGGAGGCCAGGCAAGCGCTCGACCTGGCGACACACTGGAGGAGCGGGTGTGGAACTTCATGCAACGAGTGGGCTCCCGAGTGCCCCGTTGGCAGCGAGTCGCATCGTCTGACCAGCGTGAAGGAAGGGGCATGTCCACCGGGACTGATGACGAACATGATAGACTGATGGAACTCGAAGAACGGTAGTCGTGATATCCCCTGTTTATATTTATATATAGATATATAGTAGACTCTGTATGATCCAGATCCGATCCAGATCTTCCCTGAATGCAGTCACAGTGCTCCAACCAAGAGACATGATATAAAACCAAAAACCGCACGGGCCCCTATATACTGGCATTGGAATGCATCAATCTACTACCCCAAAACAAACACCCATCATACTCTACTACCCAAAAACCCCAACCCGAAACCGAATCTAAAAAGAAACAGAAAAAGAAAAGAAACCTAATTATCCCTCATCCCAACCAAAACACACCCACCCCCCATCATCCCAGCCCCAACCCACCAAAGCCCGCCCACCTTCTCTCGAAAAACAAGCATACCCAACAACGCCGTGACGAGAAAGTTCGCCGCCGTATTCGTGATGGACACCTTCACCGTCGACGGGGCGGCCGTCAAAGCTCTGGTAAAAAGAGCCCACATGACCACGTTACAGAGGACGTTGAGACCCAGACATGCCTATTTGACTTTCCTTAGTATACCGACATACGTACACCGAGTAAAATTGAATGAAAAGAAACAGCAAAAGAAAGAAAGGAAGGGAAACGGAACCCATCAATCGAACAGAAGAATGAAAAAGGGGGGGATCTCATACTCCCCTAACCAGCATCTCCAGGAGGGGATGATCGCCCGTTAGACTTAGGAAGGTGAGGAGGGATTTAGAGAACGTCGTTGTTTGCGTGTCTGTTGTTCTGGGGTTTGTTAGATGGGGTCACGGAGTTTGGAGAGAGGGCGGACGTACAGTTTCGCGAAGAGCCCGTTTAGGGCCGCGAATGCGCCGCTTGCTAGGGCTAGGAGGACCCAGCGGGAGTTTGTGGTCATTGTTTTGTTTTTGTTTTGGGTTTATATGTTGTTGGGTGAGGATTGATGGTACGGGGGTGGTATGTATGTATGTACATACAAGTATGTAGTGGGTGGGAGTTGAAGGTGTTTCTTGGCGGTTGCCGAGTGTTTAACTTTTGGGGGGAATTACTATGTATAGCTTCGAGTTTCTACTCCGTATAGTGGCTCGGAAAGGGTCACGGTTGATGGGGCCCATTGGAAGGCTTGGACGTAACAGTGTCCAAGGGACTATATGAGTAAAAGAAGCACGACATCGTCGAGTGGATACTACTGATCTTGTATAGTAACCTATCTACTCTACACTCTAGTCTAAGGCGAAAGCCGTTCAATCCGCCATTTATACGAGTCACTTTGAGAACCATGGACCCTCACATACCGGAACCGATCATGCAGTCGACTACGCCTTCCCTGCCAGAATTCGACTGACTCCGGTACCAGACGCACGCCGCCCCAGAAAGGAGGCAATGGGATCTGCTCCGTATTCGCGAATCGTTCTTCCATTTCCCGCACCCGCTTCTCCAACAGCGCCCGGCCGTCATCGATATCCGTTTCATTCACATCGCCCGGTATCTCGGCCTGAGGACACAGATCCTGTGCGAGACTCTTCCGTCGGCGCTCAATGAGGCTCTCCGGCTCTGCGGACCAGAGCACCTTACTCTGCCAGCTGGACCAAGCGCCGATCTGGCTACCCCGTTCGCGGGTTCGCCAGTACAGTTCACTCTCTTCGCGGCTGAAGGGTTCGATGAGGCCTTCGATGCGCACCTGCCGTTCGGTGGTGGACCAGCTGAAGGTGAGGGCCGCCCACTTGTTGCCTTGAGGCATGCCCTCATCATCTGCGTCCGGTCCAGGCATGGCCTCCAAAACGCCGTCTCCATCCGGTTGACTGCCAAAGACCTGCGCTCCCTTCCCTTGTCGACTGCCCCAGTTACTGTAGACCACCCAGCCTCGCTCGTCGAGCTCCTTCAAATACACGACCCGTGCGCTCACGCGACCCGAGGGTAAGGACGCCGTCGCCAGCGTGCTCGTCTCCGGGGCTGACGACGCAGTCAACCGTGGATCACGGAACCAGGTGTGGAATTGGTGGAGCGGGTTGGTGGGGTGCATCTGGGAGACAGTGAGCGGCGGATTGGTCACGAACTGGTGCGCGCGAGCGGGGTGGGAGACGATCTGCTTTTCAGTGACGGAGTTGGGCGTGGAGGTTTCTGAGCGGAGGGCCTCGGCGACGACACGAGAAACAATCGCCGGGGTAGCAGTATCGGGCTTTTTGGCGGGTGTTGTTTGGTCATTGGGAGTCGAGACTTCGATGTCACCCGGTGCGACTGTTGAACACGAGAGGGAATGTGTCAGTTCAAGTTGCTATGCTCCTTAGACATTTGAATCCACAGGAACTACCTACAGATTAGCTTTCGGGGATGTTTCCCATGGTCCCCTCCTGGATCCATGTCGGATAGATGAGGATCGCACTGAGTAGACTGAATAAGACGGAAAGAGGAAGATAAACAGTCTTCTGTCGGGTTAGTTTGGGGGGAAGGGGGGAGGAGGAGGAGGGTTCAAGTTATTAGGAGGGGAATGGTGGTGGGGGGAAGAGTCAGAAGTTGGGAATTTGGACCTTTTGACCGTATGATTATTTCAATTGCGCGGCGTTTTGTTCACTTTGTTCAGTTTGTTCACCGAGCAACAACTTCTTCTTCTTCTCAGCCAATCTCTCTTACCATTGGCATCGCTAACTCGACAAGATACATGGAACGCAATGAAAATTCTGCAATTCATCTGTTTTGTATTGATTATCCAAAACTATTCTGTGGATCTCACAGAAGCCTTAGTATTTCCAAAACCAATTGGAAGCCATCTTCCTGACTAGGGAGTTGGGAGTGTCTATCAACAACGATGATCATAGTAAATAACCCTGAAGTCAAACAGTATCATAAACCCATCTCTACATAAAACGCCAAAACCACCCGCTGAATGCAATCAGAATCAAAAGGGAGAATAAAATGTACACCGAACAGGCAATGGAATGCCTTCCAAGTGCCAGTGCAGAGGACCAAACGGGGTAGGGATCCAGCCCTGAGAACAGATTAAAAATGAATATTCTTTTTCCTCCTTCCGGATCCCGAAAAAAAAAAGAGAAAACCAAAAAAAAAACCAAAATTCGAATCTCTAGTCCTGTTGGAAACAAGAAAATGGATATGACGCGACCGCCTACAGGGCAGCGGCGACCGCAGCACCACCACCGACAAGATCCACGATCTTGCTGGCGACAGCGGTGGGATACCCACGAGACAACATCTCCTGCACAATGCGAGAGGCGTTCTCCCGCTCGTTAGCCATGAGGAATGCGCGAGTCATGGCCTCGTACGTGCTAGGCTCTCGCTTTTCCACACCAATGCTGTCATAGATAGCCTTGGCTTTGCTAACGTTGCCCTCAGTAGCCCATCCCTGGATAAGAGTATTGGCAATGTACGCAGTCATATCGACTCTGCGCTGCGTCATATCCTTCACAATACCCTCCGTCTGTGCGACCTGGTGGTTGGCCACCATGGCCTCCAGGAGGGCTTGGTACAGGCAGGGCTGCAGCCGCACGTTTCGGTTGGAGACAACTGACTTGAAGACTGCCTGGGCAGCTTCCATGTCATGCATCACACATCCATGGGCATGGATGAGGGATGCATAGTGCACTGCCTCAGGTTGCTGTCCAGCGGCTTTGATAGTCTCGAGCACTGTCTCCGCAGCCTTCATGTCGACCGGCTCCAGAGAGGCATAGGTGTCGATGAGGAGCTTATAGGTGTGCATGGTGGGTTGGATGTTACGGCTGAGCATACGCTCATAGTATGTAAGCACCTTGCTGCGGTCTCGCTTGGTGTTAAGGAAGTACTGGATCATGGAGTTGTAGGGAGCGGGACGAGGCTTGTAGTTGGGCATCGACTCCATCTCCTCGAACATCTCCTCGGCGAACCGTTCATCACTGACTCGGCAAAGGGCGTTCACAATTGTTCCATAGGTAACGCTGGTTGGTCGGACACCGTTGGCACGCATCTCAGCGAAGTACAGCAGACAGTCATCAATGCGACGAGCTTTGCCAAGCTTTCCGATCAGGGCGTTGTACAAGAACGAGGTAGGCTCAACACCTTCAGCGACCGCACGGTGGAAGATTTTCAAGGCTTCAGTCGCCTCGTCGAAGGTCTTGGTGGATTCCTTGAGTGTGGTGATATAGAGACCGAAGGTGTTGGCGGACGGGGCTGACCCAAGTTCCGAAAGCTCTTGGTGATACTTGGAGGCGAGACTGCGGTCACCCAAGGTAAGGCAGGAGGCCACCATGGCATCAAGAATAGACACCCAGCCGTACTTGACAGCGTGATACTGATGCAGGAGAGGAACATCGCGCCGAGCCATGCTAAGGATTTCATGGACCACATCGGTGCGATGACACTTGGCGGCGGCGGTGATCAGTTTGGCGTAGGTGATGTAGCGTGGGTGACGACCAGCGCGGCGCATGTTTCGGAGGCGAGTCAAGGCCTCGTTGAGGTGGGATTCAGCCCGACCGCTTGTGCTTTCCAACTGTTCGGCAATTATGGCAGATCCTTTGAAGTCGGTCGCATAGGCGTACGGATCGAATGAATCTTCGCTGGGCGCAGAGGTAAGGGTCGACATCTCAGAGACCGGAGTGTGACGATCGGACAGGAAGGAAGAGGGGCTGGACGTGAGGCCAAGGTGGTCGTGCCATCTTCTAACCATGTCCGGGCGGCTGTTGAATAGCTTCCCGACGGCCTGGTCGACGACACGCGTGGTATAGGGATCCATCTGAAGTCCGGTAGCCAAGGCAATGTCGAGCATATGAGAGAAGCGAATCGGGTGGGCAACATCCAAGGACGCGGAACTGTTGACCAGCATGCCGGCCTGGACTTGGAGTGCGAGGGTTAGATCTCGGGGGTCGAGTTGTTGGATGGCAATAGGACCGAGGCTGGCGACAGCGTGGTCAGCGACCGGAGAGACCAGTCCTCCGTTCTCAACCATGGACCAGAGAAGAGTCATGACAGCTTGGGGAGAAAGTACGGCGGCAGACTGAGTAAGGACGCGACCGATGAGATGAAGACTTTCGTTGATCTGTTCGCGGATTGAGTTGAGTAGATAAGGGTTGTCAACCGAGTCGTTGCGGATCCGCACAAACATCTTACGTGCCTCACCTAATGCTTCTTCGATCTGACCACTCTTCAATAAGGCCACCGAATACATCGCGGTCGGCTGAACCATGTCCGGTGTTGTCTGACCCACAGTGCTTAGCATCACCCATAGAGGCCTAGCCGCCGACACGTTGCCTTGACGCACGTATAAGGCCAGCATCGATATGGTAGCGCTATAACGTTGCGCGGTATCAGTAGGCAGAGAATCGTATGCTTCGGAAGCTGTCTGGAGGTTACCGGCATCCGCCGCGGCCACGCAGATTTCGGCCATGGCATGATCCAGGGCCCCATCGCGCAACCGTGTCTTAGCTTGACTCAACGCCTTATCATGCTCACCCGATTTTAAGGAGTGCGAAACAAGCCCATCTCGAACGATCACTGTTTCAACAGCATCTTTCCGAGATTCTCGATTTTCGGTCACCTCATCGAAAGAGGCACGGATCCGCTCTAAAAAGCGCAAAGCTTCTTTTTCCTTCCCACACGATAGATATGCTTTGACCAACGCCGCATAAACCTGACCGTCCAACCGCTGAACAATGGTGAAAGTACCATTATCATCCGAGATAGCTAGAGCTTTATACTCGTTGTAGCACTCCACCGCGCTCTTGAGATCCCCAGTAGAAGCGAAGGCATCGATCATCGAGGGGAAGATAGAGGCATGCGGTGTGACTTTCTTTGCTTCCATGTGGGCGTAGATGCGGATCATATTCTCCACTTGGCCTTCCTTGGCACACGCGATAATCAGGTGGCTGTAGGTATCCAATGGAAAGACGAGATCGGTGTGTCTTGCGGTGGCAGTGTCAAAGAGTTTGATGGCGATGCCAAGGGAATGATCCTCTGCGAGAATGGCCCGTTCCAACTCACTCGAGTGGAGCATGAACTTGCCAGGTTCCTCCATTCCTCCGTAACGGATTCTGTCCTGTTCGAGCGATGTCTTCGACGTCAGGGCATCTTGTGCGCGCTCCACAAAGAGCTGAACCAGGGTCCGATATGTCTGCTCGTCGGGAATTACCCTGCGACGGAGCATATCAGAGTAGACATCCAGCGCTTTGGGGATCGCTTGAGCGGTGTCACCATGAAGCCGTACAGCCGATTCCAACAAAGCATTGTACGCATCGACCGTGGGTGTGAGGCCATCTCGGAGCAATGCCTCAAACGCACTGGGAATCTCCGCGTACTTGTTTGACAGAGCAAGCTGGACAATTTGATCGGACGCAATCCGGGCCTGTTCCGTGGTGACATCTGCGATGGCGGCAACATCTTCCGGTAGCTCAGGGAACGCTTCCGTCGCCGAGTTATCCTTTGCTTCGGATGCCTCCTCCGCTTGAGCTTGCTCTTCCTGGATCTGGATTTCGCGGGCTACCGCTTCTTCCACCTGAGCGCTGACGTCGGCATTGGCGGAAGCCTTTGTGAGATGAGGCGAGTCGTGGAAGTTGTGGGAATTCGTCTCATTCATGCCATCCGCCTTGGACTTTAGCCCTTCGTCCTGCATCGATGGCTTCCACCCCAGTTTCCGCTTCAATTGAAACTGTTTCCAATCACTATCGTCGCCCGTCTGCTGGGCGTGTTGCCACGCGGCATAGTATGCCGCAAGACCCAAGTCTCCGGAGCCGGTGCCTCCCTGGCTGGCTTTGGCGCCGGCGCCGGAAGAACTCGAGGGTTGGAATACATTTTGCAGAGCACTCCGAGAGACCTTCGCCGGTTGGTTGGCGAGGTGATTGAATGTGGTGGAGGATGCGTAGGAAGACTGCGATGCCGCGACTACGGACTGAGCATAGCCATAAGTGAAGGCTTTGGTGAAACTCTGCCGCGCGAGGTGCGTAAACGGTTTGAAGACCATTTATCTGACAGGACTCCTCTTCAGAGGGAAGAGGCAATGCTGTTTTCGAGCGTTAGACACGCAGTACTTCAGTTGGTTTTACTTTTCCTGGTTTGATTTGATATCATACCTTGCAATCACAATGATAGTAAGGATACAGGTTCATTTGACGACTACCGGTCGTCAAAGGAACGGGCTAAATATATACAAGGGGATTGAGAGGTAAGAAGATAGGGAAAAAAAAATCTTTCTCGTTAGGAAATCCCAAAATATGACTGATCGGACAAGAGGGAATGGATGGATATTTGAGAAAGGGCGAGAATATATCGTTGACCAATCCTAGAGCGGATTAGTGCCGATCCCGGACAAAAACTAGTAGTACAGTAGAGACAATTTGATTCAATTAGTGGTAAAAGCTGATCGTACCTTTGGGTGAATGGACGGGGACTTTGTTGAATGGTATTTTCTAAGGAATGGAAGCTCCTCGGTAGTATGTATGTATGTATCTACAGGATCAAAAAGTATGGAGTAGAGAATCCTACATATAAAAGAACCAGGGCCAGGAACTGGGGAAGTCAAAGGAACGATTGAGCATTGACGATGCTTTTTCTAGACATGTCCGATGTGAACTAGAAAACACGAGAAATTTAAAATAAAAAAATACACCAAAGGAAAAAAGTACGATTTGACCCCGTCATTTCCTTGTTGCCTAAGGCTAATTCCACAGGTCAGGTGGCCTCTAGAATCGGGGATGCAAAGCCATCAGGGGACTTGGTCCAATCGGCGGGCCGTTCACACTGGGGCCATAGGAAGAATCAGGAGCGGGCATTCTTGAGTTCCGGATGGCTGGTTAAACGTGACTCACCGCATCCCGGCTCTTTTTCTTATGACCCTCCGGAGTTTGGTGTTGGAAGCCCCGAGTGGGACTGGATTTACCGCGCCGGATATCCGACAGACCGAGCAGACCGACGATGATGCCTGAGGCCCTGAAGCCCTTGAGGACAGCTGTCTCCTACGCAGTACTACTCCGTACATACCAGTAGATAGTATTCAGCAAACTTCGAGGATACCTAGGATTTATTCCTAGGGCGAATTAGCTTGCTTGACTCTCTCTCTCTCTCTCTCTCTCTCTCCCCCTTCACCGTATTCCGTACGTTTGAGACTTATTATTCAAGGAAAGGGTTAAACCTCACCATGCAGAACCGGTCTTTTTTTGTCTTGGTTTAGGGCCAATGATTCCATTTGATCCTTGCTTAGCCAAAATTTCTTCTCTCGTTCTTTGGATAATGGATAATAAGTATGGGGTGTTATGGGGTACGGAGTACGAAGTATCTACAATCCAGTCCAAACAGAATGCCTGCCCTGACCTGATCAATTGTCCGACGGGGAAATCCCCGACATGTCATACGATGGTCAGAGCATCAACGGTTTTTTCAAAATGAACATGGTGACGCGTGGCGGTTAAATCATAAAATATTAAAAATACCCCCCTTATTATAGTCGGCAGAACCCGGTCGGTTTAGTATTAAATAGCATGATGATGGAACGACCCGACTAATTGAAACTGTTGAGAGAGAGAGGGTTCTTAGTCAGCGTTGGGGGAGGCTCAAGCCACAGACCTCACAGGCTCAGCCACAATGTATACCAGCTGCAGCCACACCATGGAATTCCAAGAATCCAACCCGTGGAACGATAATACAAGCTCTGGAAAGCTCTCCCTCCCCTCTTTCGGACAAATAATCAATTCTATCTACAATATTTAATCATAATAATAATTGACACGAGCGGTCTTTGTGTGTGTTCAGGCGAATGTCCTGCGTACATACAGTTTCACCCTGCTCTATCCTGTCTTCGGTGACAATTCCAGGCGGGGCACATTCGACATACTACATGGGACCGGGGTACCATACTTGTCGATAACACCCATTCCTCATCCACATTTTGCCCGTTGCGGTTCCATTATCTTCGGATTGGGTGCGTACCACACTTTACTGCAATCGATTCCCCGTCCAAAATCTCAAATCTGTTTTTTCTAGATGTAAATGGAGTACTTACTGACCATTGGCTGCTAGTTTTGAAGTGATCGACGATTCCAGTTCGACTCTTGATCAGGCCGTCTGATTTCTTGCAAGAAAAAGAGAACCTCCGGTTGAACAATCACCAGCCGCCGTCATGTCCTATCCGTCATGCGGGAGCACCGCCTTGTCCGCCCCGGGCAAAGTCCTTCTAACCGGTGGTTATCTCGTTCTCGACCGGAATTATACAGGAACAGTTATCGCACTCGATGCGAGAATTCACGTTATTGTTCAACAATTGAGACGGGGTCATCGACGTGGCACATCCTCGAGTTCCATAAAAGGAGCACCCGACACGGAGACAATAGAGAACGGAAGTGCTGTGGACGATAAGGATAAAGCAGAAGACGTAGTGGTTGTGCGCTCGCCACAGTTTGTCGACGCTCTGTGGGAATACGCCATACAACGCTGTGAGAATGGAGGGGGTATCAAAGTGATTCAGAAGAACGAAGGGTAAGAGCGTGTTATTGATCTCCTCCATGCCAGAGCTAAGAGATCCCAGACGTCGCAATCCATTTGTTGAAACTTCTCTCAACTACGCTCTCACATACATTAGCTATGTGGCTGACTCAAAGGACTTCGGCTCTCTCTCGGTAACCATTCTGGCCGACAATGATTACTATTCCGAGACTGCCTTCTCGAAGACTTTCGAGTCCCCTGGAAGGTTTGTGCACTTCGGCGTTCCCCTCCATGAGGCACACAAGACAGGGCTAGGTTCCTCTGCGGCTCTGGTAACTGCCTTGGTATCCTCTCTGGTCATTCACCGTACTCTACAACCGGACGATCTCGCAGCGGCACGTGACAAGCTTCATAACTTGGCACAGGCTGCCCACTGTGCCGCTCAGGGCAAAGTGGGATCCGGCTTTGATGTGGCTGCTGCTATCTATGGTTCTTGCCTATATCGCCGATTCTCCCCAAGCATCTTGGAATCCGTGGGTGATGCCGGTTCCCCGGGATTCGAAGAGCGGTTGTTCGCAGTTGTGGAGGATGCGGATCCTAAGCATCCTTGGGATACGGAATGCCTGGACTTCGGCATGCGGCTTCCCAGAGGCATGCAGATGGTCCTGTGCGACGTCGAGTGCGGCTCAAATTCCCCCTCCATGGTTAAAAAGGTGCTCGAGTGGCGCAAGCAAAACCAGCAAGAAGCCGATCTTCTTTGGGTTGCCCTCCAGTCGAACAATGAAAGACTCTGCCTTCAACTCAAGCAGCTCGCACAAAACCCTGACCAAGTATCACCCGAAGGTTTCAATGACGTCCGCAACCTCATCCAGCGCTCACGCAATCACCTTCGCAGCATGACTCACAAGACGGGAGTTCCTATTGAGCCGAGAGTACAAACGGAGCTGCTTGATGCCGTGTCGGCCATCGCTGGAGTTATCGGGGGTGTGGTTCCTGGTGCGGGTGGCTATGATGCGATTGCTGTCTTGATCCGGGACGACCAACAGGTGCTCAACAGTTTAAGCGAGCTCTTTGAGAACTGGGAAAGCAAGGTGGAGGATGACTTCGGTGGCAAGATCGGAAAGGTCCGACTTCTTGGTGTGCGTCACGGCTCCGAAGGCGTAAAGAATGAAGTTCTCGATCAGTACGCCGGGTGGATTTAGGCTGTTGAATGCTGCCGCCAGTCAATTGGACATACCCAGTAGGATCTGGCTTTCACCAGCTCTTTACCTCCCCCATGCTCTCCCTGCGCTACTGATCACACAAGTATATATATGGTATTTGAGGGATGCTGTGCAAGCCGGTTGGAGCCATATATCCTAATATGCATACATTACTTTTCACTACGTGATTTCAGCGTTAATGTCTGGTTCTGCTTAAGTTCTTCCTGTTTTCTTCCGTTACCCAAACAAGCATTTTGTTATGATAGCAACGCCAGTGATGAAGAGAATTTCAAGTCCAAAAACGATCATGACTGTTACAATCTAAGATAGACTGCCCAGGATTGATAGTTCATATACTCACTAACAGGACCCGGGCTGTGAACCGATTGTCATCAAGTCCCTGCTTACAATAGGAACATATTGAATGTTGAGTGCAAGAAATTCCGCCAACTGTTCCCTAGATGGGAAAGTAAGGAGGGTTACTTGCTCAATGGACTGGGTATGAATTCTTAACAAGATGGAAATCGTAATTTCATAAAACTGTTTCATTCCATTGAAGGCACTGTACCGGCCAGATTATCAGAACTATAGACATAAATCCTCATTCAACTGTGTGTACAGGCAAATCCATCATGAAAATTTCCTCTACTATAACGGGTATCCAACAAATAAGAATAGGGATCCGAAACGCCTTCATAACACATGTTCTTGTGAAGTTTAAGTTCATGATTCCTTTCCATTCCGGGTCGAAATAGAGGGTTCAGGAACCGCATGTCTTTATATCTGAGTAGACAGGGAGGACGAGTTGTCCTGTGAGACTTAAGGAATATGTTCGGTGGTTCTCTCATCGGCTTTCTCGTTGTTGTCAAGAATCCCGTACTCAGCTGCCTTGGCCTCGATTTCGTCTTCGGTGAGCTTGGGGAGTTCTTTCGCGGCGCGCACATAACTCATGCTCTCCATGTAGCCTTTGGCGAAGATTAGGTCGATTTCTTCCAGACTGCGACCTGCGGTTTCGGGGTAGAAGAACCAGATGATTGGAATGAAGACTGCGTTCCAGGCAGCGAAGAATAGGTACGTGCCCCAGCTGATGTGTTCCACCATTACGGGGGTGATCATGACCACTGTAAAGTTAAACAGCCAGTTGTTACAGGTGGAAATGGCGTTTGCTTTAGCTCTTGTTTTGATAGGAGAAAGCTCGGCGGGGTAGAGCCATGGCAAGGGCAGCCAGGTGGCTCCAAAGAAACACATATAGAGGAAGAAGCCAAAAACAGCACCCTTTGCAGTTTCGGGGTCTCCTGGGATAAGGCACGCGAAGACAATAACCATTGCCGCACATTGCCCATAACTACCTCCAAGGAATAGTTTACGGCGGCCGATCTTTTCGATAAAGAACCAAGAGAATGTTGCGAAGATGGCATAGCAGATCATATTGATACCACCAATCAAGAGCGCAAAGTTATGGGACTGGCCAATAGATTGTTCGAGCAAGACCGGCAAATAGTAGATGACAGCGTTGCAACCAGAGATCTGCTGGAACACCTGCGATGACGAACCGATGAGCATACGACGCCGATGCTGAGAGGATCCCCCGGTAAGCAAATCGGTGAACTTGGCCCTTTGGGCACCCGAACTGTCTCATCGTGAGTTTCCTAGGTCATGCACGGGGCATGGAAAAGAGGACTTACGCTCGAACGGAATCTATAATCAGGTTCTTTTCCATTTGAATATGATGATCATCAATCTCAGTGCCCGCCAACGCGGCGAGGACCCGCTCACCATCGGTGACTTTGTCATGGGCGATGAGATAGCGAGGTGATTCCGGTAGGTAGATCATGCCGACGACGATGATGATACCAAAGAAGACTTGGAACGCGATGGGGAATCTCCAGACTAAATCTTGTGGGCCGTAATGTGCACCATAATCGATCCAGTACGCAATAGCCGTGCCGATTGCAATGATACCACCTTCGATACAAATAAGAAGACCCCGATTGCTGGTTTTGGAACACTCGGCTTGATATGTGGGAATTGTTGAGGTGTTCATTCCGTTGCCAATGCCAGTGATGACTCGACCGAAAATGAATTGAAGAAGAGGAAGCGAACCTGGCATAGCAGACACCTGAATGACGACACCGACAATCATCACAGTCGCACCAGAAATAATCATCCAACGGCGCCCCAGGCGATCACCAAACAGCAATGCAAAGATTGCTCCGAGAAGACAGCCTAAATCCAACAGTTAGTTTGATCTAGCATAGATCGCATTGTTGAGGTCACATGGATTACTCACCAACTTCGTAGACTGCGGTTACAGTAGCCTGCATTGTATTATCATTCTTCGTTGCAGGAAACATGTCATTAAAGGCGGGATCTGAGATGATACCCGACATCACACCCTCTGCAGCCGTGATCAGCGTGGCTTCCGCTAAACAATGTATGTGCGGAACTCACGGTCATATCCAAACAGTAAGAAACCCATTGTTGCAATTGCAGAGACTGTCAGAGACAGCTTTCTCCCTGACATTCCCGCATACGTCGGAGGCGCCATGATGAGAGGGTTAGGTATCCTACGCTGGAAGGCAGTATCCAGTGTATAGCAGAAATTAAATTGGTGTACATGTCCAACAAGATGGACTGAGAAAGAAATATTCTGTACACGACGACAGGAGAAGACAGACTTTAAGCAGGAAGGGATTCCAAGTCCACTATCGTCGACGGGAGATACCACATGGAGTAGTATGTGGCGTCACATACCCCAATGTGGGAGAAACGCTATGGGGTGTGTTTTCCACTCCACATTGATGTAGTACCTTTGACATCATGGAAGCCTTCTCTGACTGGAGGAATGCATGAAGGGCCACTTTAAAGCACCAGGTTTTTGGGCAAAGGTGGACCCAGATATCAATGATGTAATACCCGTTCACGGAACACTTTCATTCCACCACAACATGCACCGTGATGAAATTTTGCTTATCCTCCAAAGGGCATGCGTTGGATGACAGTCGTCGTCAAGTTTAGATAACTGAGCTTGCCATAACCATCGGTCGCAGTGAAAGCCAAGTGAAAGTTCATAATAATCCTTGGGAGCCCGAACCCGTCATCAAGAAATAGAATGTCTCTGGTGGTCTTCCGCGTACCATAGTTGGTCTTGGTTAGAAATTCCCTCGACGGAAACTGCGCCAAACGGCTTGAGGTCACATGTCTGTGAATAAGCTGGTAGAGATGCATTGGCCTGTTGTGCATAACAGGATCGCAGCGCGAGTCGAGTTCTGGCGATCTTCTGCACGACGGGCACGTTGCCTGATTTCGATGCCCCATTCCTAGACATAGAAAACACAAACTAGATGCATCATTACTACAGATTTTTTTTTTTCAGACTATAATCATTGATGTTCTTACCTCAAGCCAGTGGCTCACCCGTACACTCTTGTATTCGGTGCTAAAGTGCATCCAATCATCCTCGGAATGATCCTGGCATGCGGGCAATGCCAAGTCGATATTCAGCGTCATACCCTCGAGGCTCGCAGGTTTTTCCGGCAATTCTGAAAGCACAGCACTTTGCAGTACACCAAAGCTGCCCTTTTCTCCTGCTGGGTAGTCATTACCCAATTCAGAGGGCGACATGGTGGACACAAGATCATCTGCCGCTTCATATAGGAGAGTCCTCTTAAAAGGACCAAGACAGGAAACAAGGCCGTCCTTTCGAAGGAATTGAACGTTCTCGGACAGATAGATTTCCAACCCATGGAAACTTGCATTGGCCAGCTCGGTAAAGGACACAGTAACAGGTAATCGATGGCAGAGAGGAGCGCCTCTTCTCGACATGAGGATATCACATCGAAGCAGACGCTTCCAGGCCCGAGTGAGATAAACCGGCTCTGCATCCTCCACGAAGTCTTCTGCCGGACAATGGATGGCTGCGATTGGCATATTCTGTACGATATTGTGCCTGAAGGGTCCTGGACATTCCACACATGCTCTAACGTTGTATCGAACATGGCTCCGTCGTACATTAACAGATTCTGGCAGTTGAGGCGGCAAAATCATTTCGAAGTCGTAAGTATAGATACCGGGAGACAGGAGCTGATAGTTTGGCGTAGGAGCACTTTTGCATTTTGGGCAAAACTTGTTCGTGATGGTGCTCCACAATCTGCATTTTTGACGTGATACATTGCATTCTGTGCGGCCCGTGTCGAGCATTCCTGGATTTTCCTGATTGACATGATATTCGGGTCCAGTTTCTGAACTTTCCGGGCCGAATACCGTCAACGTACGATCTGTGATGGTCTTCGAATCGTGCAGACCTACAATCTGTCAGATAAAATCCCGGACGGCTTTATGGAGATTAGGCACTGTAAAGCGCCCTGGGTGTATTACCATGAGGCCAATGTACATGAGAAACCCCGCGAAAATTCACAGTTAATCTCTTCACCATTAAGGTCTCCTTGACCTTCAGTTCACAAGATCCTCTGAGAACAGCGGGTTTATTTGTATATGTGGGTATGAACACCGCTGGTTCAGTAAAATTAATGGTGAGCTCGGGCTCGTTGGACTTAGTTCGAGTCATATGGTCGGAGGTGGACAGCGAATGCTGTGACATGGTTGCTATAAGATGAATGAAAGTGAACAATGCTTGATTCGACCAAGACCAAATTATCCCAGAGAACGTCGTCTGTAAATAGGGGAAAGGAATGGTAGACTGGCAGTCGCTAAATGATGGTCGGGAATGGTTTGGGAGAGCTTGGGCATCTGACCCGACCAAGTCTAGGCCCAGTCAAGGAGATTTGGGACTGCATCCAAACGATATCTGCAGCTAAAGCCTCTGCATATCAGAATCGAGAATTGCATGATAGCACCTGAGACGGTCCACTTGACCTCAACTAGACGTTTAGTTTTCTCGGCGACCACGGCTGAAGGATCTAGACACGGGCACCCCGATTTCGACCCAAGGTAGTGTAGTATAATGACATTGACATGCGATCGGATAATTCGCTACCCTAGTTCTCAGGATTTGTTTCATTGGGACCAGCTATCTACTTGCAGTCTTGTCAACGCGTCCTCATTAGGAAGTGATGTCACGACGGCCAGGGGAGGTACGATGCAAATTTCCAGTTCATTTGGAAACAGGAATCCTGTTGTGGCGATCAGGCGATGATAATGATAGAACTAAGGTACGGAAGGATTGGGAACGCTCTGTACGGAGTAGTTCAGACCTTCCAGAAGGTAAGAGACCCACCGAGTCTTATCTAGACTGTTGTCGAACTTCTGCTCTCTCTCTCCTATGAACCCCGAGTGGAACGTTCAGGCATGATGGTCAGGTGAGGGAAGAGGATTTGCCTGGCAGGTGACCTGGCCAAAAAAAGAAAAAAAAAAAAAGTTGTTGGATGTACTTCCATACAGATCGTTACATTTGTATTGTAAGTTGTAACACTCTTCCATGGGTTGTTAGAGACTGAGTGGTGTTTAAGTGGCGTGAGAGCGATAAATCCCAGCCATTGGATTACCTGGCACTTTACGGAGTAGAATACCATACAAAGTACTCCGTATGTACTACGGATACTCCGTACCGTGATATCAATCAAGTATCAAAAGATGAGCACCTGCAGATAAACATCTCCAGTCCTTGGTTCCTATAATTGGCTCTTTTCTTTTATTTTCCCCTCCAGCGTTAATTTTTATCTGTAGATCAGCTATCGTAGTTATCTACTGGTATCCGATATCCGTACGCCGTGCCTCGCGCTAAAATGAACAGGATTTTCGGCAATTTCTCGCACGCCTAAGATGGCCGTTTTATCCGGTTCTTATCGACCAAAAAAAATCAACTCGTTCTATACATAGAAAGTCTCTAGTGGAATATCCTGAAAAAGGTTTTCTCCTGATACATAGTTTCATTGACAGGAGCATAAATATGCTTCCGGGCCTCACCAATCTCGACCTTCCAGTGGGTATAAAAATCTCTCTGACTGCTGGAGGGCATTTTGTTCCGACGGGGATTTATTATCAACTTAGATTTGAGACCCACCTTCAGCTTGCTTATTTCAAATTGAGTACTCCGTATCGGGATTCTGGAAGCCTGAAGGTGGATCAAAATAGTATCACCTGCCATTGCAACCTGGAAGTTGCCCAACCCTGCTTCACTTTACATGCGCCTGAAAGGTGATTTGCTCGCTCTTCTGCCTGGGTGTCCATTTTCTGTGGTTAAGACTCTTAAGAGAATTGAAAGAAAAACGCTCGATCGGTAGCTTGTGTAGAATCAAAATCGTTACCCAGATCTCTAGATACTTGCAGCCAAATTCCATCTGGATTACCTACCCCAGGCTCACTGCCAGACGACTTGGAGCTTCACGATGGCCGGGAAAAGAAGTATAGATTGGTCAATAAGATTCTCAACTAGGTGCAGAGTACGAGTACCTTCCATCCCTCCTGGGTGGGTGTTCAATATTAGATCAACAAACACCATAACCACTCTTCTAAAGCCTGCGTTTCTCTACGACGCATTTACAAATTCCGTGATGATGTTGATAGCAAGCCCGAATGCGTTGTTGGGTGCCAGCCATACGCAGAAGCCAACATCGATACCACTTCCTTGAAGTCGTTTCAATATGATGGGACTAGATCGAGCGGTCTGAGTTGCTCGGTCACTTGTTGTAATATGTTTGAAGCCTGCCACAAAGTTATTCTGGTTTGCCGTGCCAGAAACTCACTAGAACTCTGTTTGTTTTCTAGGTCCAGGCGAGAGGAGCTGGTGGGCTTCAAAGGAGAGTCTGTGTATTTCTGATGAAACATCAGAGTGAAGACTCACTGATGAACGAGTTTGACTTCGATCTGATTCGGACTCTTTGGGAGTTTCGTCTTTCGGGAACAATGAGATTAAGGCTCTTCCTCAGAAGCTGCTTAGTTTTGGAGAGAACCCATGATCTCGCTTTCAATGACACAGAGACTCGACGCAGTTCAAGGAAACTTGTGTTTTTTAAAGCTAAACTAGAAATTCAGAAGTACAGTACTCCGTACCTTAAATGGTCGGAGCAAGTCGACTCAGCCGAGCAGTGGATTCGTCGATTATAGAGGTCACAGTCATGATCGCATTCCATTACCCTATCTTAGCAAAACGGAGCAGCGACCCGGGATACATCAGTGCCGACTCCCCCTTGCAGTAGTACTGCGAGAATGATTATATTGAACATAGAAAACGTGATAGCACTTGTGAAACTGCCTCTATATAATTAGTATGCTGGACAATGAAAGCTTCAACTGATCCCGAGGCACCATTTATGAAATTAATTCCTAGAGGACAGCTGCGGTGTACAAAACAAGAACTGACCCTGGGGGATCCGGTACCAGTACCTATCTCAGGTAATCCAGGCTGACTTGGGCCATGCCCGATCTAGTAATTATGAAGTTCAAGTTCCAAGTTGAAAACAACTCAAGTTCTACTTATAGTTGAAGTACTTTATACTAGTATCCATCTTTCCCAAACAGAGGCAACAGACCCTTATTGATAGATATTTCCCTAGTCTCATGTACCCAAATATTATAGGTCCCTACTAAACTGATTTATTTGACGAACTTGAAAAAAAAAATGGCAATCCACATCATACATGCTTCAGACTACATGTGATATGTCCATCCAATTTCTTTACTGCAGGATATCTCCGCATGCGACAAGCTGATCGGCAAATCATCGCGCCAACATTGCTCTATTTGCTATCTTCAGATTTGTCAATACATTCAAAGAAACAGAAAGCAATATCATTCACAATGAATTGTTTCTCCAGCCCCTGTATACACTGTTATTCACCTGGTTGATCCACTGCCCCCTAGGCATCGGGCAAGACTAAACAGACCAACTTGATCACCGCCTTTCTTTCCCTTTTCTTCTCCGCCCCCCCGAGTACTAGTAACTTAGTAACTAAACTTCAACTCTTGTCTAGTCCTAGCAAGTTGTCCCGGTGCTTACTAGGACTTCTTCCTAATTCAAAAGTCTCTCTCCTCTCTCTCCCTGTGAACTGTTTCATCTCCTCGGCTCTATTACCTTCCATTTAGAACTCTTCTAATCAGATTTTCTGTACCTATTGTCTGTAGACAAGGGTACAAAGTAGACATCCACTCAACACTTCATTCACTCCCTGTTCCTCTCCTTTATCACTGTTGTTTCGTCGGTCGCATGGCCCCCGGCCCCTTCATCCTCCTCCCGAAATAGAATTACTCTGTTCAAGTTCCTCTGTCTGGCCTCAACCTCCCCCCCTCCCCTTCATTCAATCCCACGCCTGTCTTCTTTCTTTTAACCACAATCACTTGTTCATCTTTGTTTGCTCCTCTTGTTGATCGTTCCTTCTTCATATTGGAGTAGAATCAATCACAGTTCCCCTCG